>CAMQGK010000110.1:1555000-1585000 GCA_947000775.1 Pterois miles | reverse complement strand
TGATCACAGAGACCAGGAGGAAGAGAAGAACCAGGGTCTGGTCCTCTAAGGTCACTAAAAGACTTGCAGAGTGGACAGAGCTCTTTACCAAACCCATTCTGTAAAGTGTGAGGTGAAAGAGCAAGGAATACCAATGGAGAGGAAACTGGTAAAAAGGTTATGGGGAGGAGATGGAGAGAGAACGGTGTCAGACATGATAAAGGATTAGTAAACCAGACGATGAGGTTGAACGAGTGAAGAGAAAGAAAGAGGGAGAATCCCAGTCCTCTCTCTTCTGCAGAAACACTGTATTCTCCAAAGTTTCCATTAGCCTCTTATTTCACACATACTGTACACACACACATTCACCCAAGAAACTACCTAACACATGCACAAACTGACACGCAGTGACTTGGTGAGCGTTAACTCGGCCGACTCGACTGTGGTTCCACTACGGTGGCCTAATTGGAGAATTGGAAAAGGAACATGAAAGCCAAATGTGATTAGTGGTGTGTAGAGAGAGCAGGTCGGAGGCATAGATCGGCTGAGCCGATAAAAGGCCTCGCTGTGCGACTTCCACGTAATAACTAACGGATGTGGTCGGACGGAGCCGCGGGGGAGTAACACAGCAGATAGATCAATGATCTGAGGTCCTGATATCTGTGATATTGATTCTTAAATTGTCCATTCAATATGTACTGAGAAGTTTTAAGCTTTGCCACGGTGTTACAGTGTGATTATGAACACAATCTCCTTCCCACACGATTACACACCGACGCTCGGTCAGTGCCCCTCGGCATCAGAGACTGACTATCAGGTTACCCTCTTCAGACGGAGCAGGGATGGCATGTCAATATATATACAGTATATGTATACTATATAATATATACTCAAGTGACAACTGCAGTACTCACGAGTCCTGTGACAAAAGACTGACGTGACAAAATAAGTCAACGTTACTTTTAGTTTCACACGGGACACGAACAGCAGTCTGCTGGTTGAAAGTCTTGTGTCTGTTTGGTATCATCTGCAGTATTGATCACCAACAGGCGGACCGCAGTCCGAGTCCGGATCCAGAATCCGTCCCACACGGACCCGGACCTACAGCCAAAACAGAAGGTTAGGATTTAAAACCTGACAGGGCGCTTCTGTTTTAAGCGGCGCAGCTTTTCCCGTCTTTACGGTAGTGAGGAAACACACAGACCAACTACACGCGAGTTAGGCCGTCCCATGTGATACTACTCAGCCAATCAAGTCTGTGCATTTCGGGCGGTAAACAATGCTACTTTACTTTTCCTCCAGAAGTTTTGTCTAACTGGACCTCTTTAAATTTTAGTTCTACATTTAAGAAAAATGTAAAAACGACATCGTTCAACGTACATTGGTTCATGTGACGTCTTACTATCTTCGTTTTCTATGAATGTCCAGCAACACGTCAGTTTAACATGTTTGGTCTTCTCAAAATAAACTTCCATCTTCACAGGAAATAACTTCCTTAGGTTTAGGACACAAAACTACTGTATTCAGTTAGGTTTAGGAAGAGATGAACTTGGTTAGGATTAGGAAATGACTAATAACTCAAGGTGAAACTCGTGGTTTCACAGGGGAGACGAACACAGGTCTCCGAGGTCCACTACACGACGTCCACGGCTTTATAGTCCTGGACCACAATTATGTGAATTACAGGTAAATTAATTATGTGGGATATAGACAAATTACAGTGCATCACTTTTCATTGGAACAGTGCATGAAAAGCAAAACGCTAAATTAAAAATCAACTGTATTGCTGTGTCAGGTTGTTGGGTCTTGGCTCCTGCTGGTCCCTGTGTTCGTGCCCCCCTCAGCAGCCCAGCAGGTCCAGAGAGTCGACAGAAACCTCACAGTGCCAGCTGACTTCAGCAGCCTTGTGCTGTGGCTGCTGGTCATTTCCCGCCCTTGCCACAGTAAACGGCTGTGACTGAGCCCTGGCTGCCATTGATCACGGACTTCTCCGATCCCTGGACAGCAGCGCAGCCGCAGGGCGGGCCGCACAATCCAATCCATTCTTGCTCTACCGCTCTTTTTCCTCCCTTTCTCCTTGCCCATCCATGTATCTTTCTCTCATTTCCCCTCCATCTATTTTTGTCCTCTCTCTCCTTTTACACTTTCTTAATCCCATGTTCCTTTGCGCTCTCCATATATCAACTTCAACCCAACATCCAATTTTCTCTTCCTCCTTCCTCTCGCTTCACTTGTCGCCTTCCTCTCCTCCATTCTTCCTCTTCCTCCCTCTCCACCCCTCCCGTATCACTTCAGTAGATTCTATGATCATTCCTATACTGTATGGTCTTTGACGGCCATTTATTCGGGGGAGGACATCACCAAAATCAGCTCTCTAGCCGTGGGCACTCTGGCTGCACTATCATTCAAACCGCAGACCTACACTGCTGCCACTAATCTGTTTGGCTCAGACGCTTCTGGCTGCACACATGAAAAAATGAATCATTTGGACTGATTCTTTGTGGCTATACAATAATTTGGGCCTTAATGACTCAACTGGCTGGTGATGTGATAACCTCTCTGACCTGCTAACAAAGGCTAGTATTTATTCTATATATGTTTTATAGCACAAATCAATAATTAGTTTACCAGAGGATGTTCTTCTTTTGTTAGTTTTAGTGCCTCATTGTAAAAGACAATGGGCCATGATATGACTGCAGCCAGTAAAACTGTCTGACTCGTGTCCAGGACACTGCATTAACTTTTATCCACACTGACTCTTTCATTCCTCCCATTGTTCAGGTTTCGTCTTTATCTCCTTCCAGAGACAATGAGGATTAGAGCCTGCACGAATGTGTTTCATCCCGTGTACCAGTTGTGGCTACCAGTATGTTCAATATGCAACATTATTAGTGCAGTACATGCAGTACAATTCATGATATGGGACCGTGGATAATTAGTGACAGGGGGGTGTGAGTGGGTAAACGCCCACCCACTTCACTGACTCACATCAGTCGATTTTAATGGCGTCTGGGTCAGTGGAGTGTAAAGGTTTTACTGGGAGTCAATGGCTGTTTTTCTGCCGTGGATTAACTGGAAAGGGATGCATGCATCGACTCTGGCTGGCGCTGCAGATTGGTCACTACACCAAACCACAGGGGTCGTCCACAGATAAGAAGTGGCTGCATCACTCTGTAGATGATGAGAGCGATAATGATGACTATGGTAACTGATACTGATCAATCAAACAGATATTAAATAATAATAATGTACTGAACTCAATATAGCAATATAAACTTTTTTTCACTACTCTTTACAAAAGTAAATGAAAAGATATCCGTGTGAGCAGTTTTGAGTTCTGGTGAAGAAACAAGCTTTTTGTTCACATTTGGATCATGCATTGATCATCTGACTGGATCCGGTCTATCCTCTGTGAATACTGATTTCTACCCTGACCTGACCCTCTATAGATAAACTGTATATTTATGCAAAAAGACCGAGAGAGAGGAGAAAGAGACGTGGATAGGAAGACAAACTGAAGCAGAGACTGCAGCAGAAAATAAATGTGATCACTTTCCTCTCACCACTATCGCAGCAGTCAGTCTCTTCATCCACGTCCTTCTGTCCTGCAGCCTCTCTGCTCTTTCTTGACAGCTGAAACTATTCGCTCAACCTCAGAAAATGAACCAAAACAAACGATTATTTAAGTAATTCAGGCTGAATTACAAAATCAATTCATTTATAGTGTAATTGTGAACCAGGATGTATCAGGAGCATCAAATGCAGTGAGGGGAGGAGGTCTGGATGGATGTGGGTCAAAAATACCAGACTTTCACTCAGCAGACTAGCATTTGTGTCCCATATGAAACCAGAAGTCAACGTTGATTTATTTGCCATGTTGCTCTCATACTTACATCACTCCACTTTCTGTGGTATTTTAACTCAAAACACAATCTTTTCCTAAACCTGAGTGGTTTGATTTTCTAAACCTAACCAAGTTGATTTTTTTGCATCACGTGTTGCTGGGCATTCGTAAGAAAACACAAAAAATGAGGACTAACTTTTTCTCAGATATCACTCATTGTATGAGTAATTTGTGAAGCAAAATTGTAAAATATTCTGATTTCAGCCTCTGAAATGCAGCGTTTTGCTCTGATTGTTCATGCCGTCTTTACTCTCTTTGGGTTTTTCAACTGTTTGACAAATTCATGCTGGACATTTTTCACCATTTTCTGAAATGAAAAATTAAATAATCAATACAAATGAGGGAACAGTCACTAAGGAAAATCATCAGTTCTGCCATTCTTGCCATTAGAAATGAAGGTCCTATGACTCAGATTACATGCTATCAACCAAATAAACAATTAAATGCTAAAACTCTTTATATATCGACGAGTCCCAGATTGATACCAGCCATCCTTCTCTCAGAGTTTATCTGCTGGTCAGGGTCAGTCAATGCCTTTCCCCTGTTTACTATCAATCTTCCTGCCCTCTCCATCCATCCATCACTTCATCGTTTTACGAGTTCATTGATTTATCAAGCCATCAGTAACTGATCCATCTATCTCCCTGACCCACCGATGGACAGACCACATCCAAATCCATTATTCCCCTGTGATCTGAAGCACCCATTCCCCCCATGGGAGACAGAACGAGAGAAAGCCCAACCTTCTAAAGGAATATCTTATCTTATCTTATCTTCTAGCAGAAAAACAAACATCGTATTTCAGTAAAAGACTCAAAACATGTTATGTACTGCTACAACAGCCACCTAGCTGCAGGGATTTTCTTCCATTCAGACACAAACTCATGAATGAGGCCACTGCTGCTGGATGATCAGGTCTGGCTTGTTTTAACTCAGCCCAGATATGTTTGATGGGGTTGAGGTCAGCGCTCTGTCCAGACCAGTCAAGTTCAAGGAACGGAGCTGTTGATACCCAGACCAAGCTCGGAAAAGCAAGAGCAAAAGTACACATGTGGTCATGTGCTGTAAACTTACAGTACATTGAACTGTTTTTGGTTTCTTTCACTTTTCCCCACCCCTTCATCAAATTATGGTTGCACTGCTACTATTTTCCCAAAAGTGATTTTGCTCTCAAGAGACCATCTTGCTCATTTAAAAAGGTCAAATGAAAACTCTTAATATTCCACCATTGTGCATATTTATGCCTGCATCCTGGAGGGTGCTGGGAGGCATCACTTTATAGTTACTGTTTTCAAGGGCATGTTGAGCTGAATATTGGGAGCCTCATGTACTAAATGACCACTAGACAACAGCCGACTGCAGCATGCTGAGAGACTGGAGACGGAGTGGGCGGGAGCTCGTTGCTCATCCGTTAAAGGCTGATTTGTTAATGTGTTGGAGATGGGGGCATGGGGGCTAATAAAGCGCTCTCATGTTCAGACTATAGACTCAAGGCGGATGCGGAAACACATTAAGGTGTACTTTAACACTCACAGTTGTTAATATGACCACTAGCTAAGACAGACGAGCATGTATTACTGACCCGACAAACAAGCAACACCCTGTCTCTGAAGTAAAGCCCAAGATATTGATCAGCCAACGAGATGAGAACTAATAACTTGTAAGCAGTGTAATATTGTTTCTAAGAACTGACATGTAAGCAGTATTTGATAATTTAATTTAGGGACCAACTTCATGTGCTTACTGCACAGTGAAGATATGGACGTGGACCATTAAAAAGTAATGTATGGCCAGTATTTTTCCCCAGAAAGAGGTTAAACGTGCTAATTTTCTTTGATTGATGACAAATCACACACCGCTGGCAAAAGGCTATGATGCTATTAACAACATGCTCACGAGGGAGGTATGAAATTGTTAAATGTGTTTTAGGACTGAACAGAAAATGATTCTACATTAACATATAAATACCTTCAACGAGTTTCTTCATCTCCATGCAATTTATTGTATAAATAGGAATAATAACTAATAATAATTAAAAATGTAGGTATAGCAGCAATAATGGTTGGTTTGGTTAAAGTGTTCCTGTCACCTAAATCGAACTACACATGGAAATCTGGTACATAAACGTAGCACTTCTTACACAACCAAACGCTGCCAATGCAGGCAGTAACTACATTTCCCATCACAAGGTAACTAGGAAATCAAAGAAATGTCATTTCTAGTTTCTAGACAGGTTTGGATGAGTCCCATTTTTTCTACAGAGCATCTAAACCTAAATGTGTCAAACTCAAGTCATGCAGACCAAATTAGTCCCAGCACCTCATTTTATGAGGCCCGCGAGGGCTTACAAAGGATATGTTATGTTCATCATACAATTCTATGTCGCTTTACAGAAGTACGGTGTCCTTAAACTACACGTCCCACAATGCATCTCACTATCAACGGTTTCCAGCAGCGGCGCTCTAGCTGAGCGATGGGGTCATAAAATAATCTGAATAGAACCAAAATGTCCCAGAAAAGCAAAGTTGGAGCAGAGGGAAGGACAGAAAGAGGATCCATGTTAGTGGTTGATGGAGACCAGCCGGTATGTCTTCTTTACTACGAGGCAGTAAAACACTGTCACACCACTGTCATCTACCACATGATCTCAGCTGATCAGCTGCTGATCACTAACAGTTTATACGCCACAGACTGAACGTTAGATCAGAGCTCATTGATCTGTTGGACTATAGTCAATAATAACACATAGAAATGTGAGTGTGTGTCCACATACAGTATTTTTGTGTCTACGTGCTGCAGATATATTGATGTACAAACATGTGTTTTTGTTACTGAACTCATTTTTTAAATAAACTGTCCAATATTTGTGCTTGCAGTCATTTTTTCTAGACTGCTGCTTTCTGAGCTAGTTATTAAATAAATGATTACTGAACCTAATTATAATTAAATTCAGAGGCAATTCTGTAATATGATGAAGAGTAGATATATTTATATATTCTCAGAATTACAACCGGCCCTCTGAGGGGAACCCTGATGCTGATGTGGACCGGGATCAAACTGAGTTTGACACCACTGATCTAAACTAAGCTTCAGAGACCTGACACGAGCTGCCAAACTTGACATAAAAGCCTTGTTTTGGTGTTTTTTTTTCCTGTTTCCACCACTTGTGTAAGTAAATGAGTGATGCACTTTGCCCCCGGTGTTGAGGAATAATTACTCTGTAATGAGGGGCTCTGGGGACACGGCATTATAAGATATATCACACACTGCTCAGGGGTTTTTCTTCCAAATGTGTCCCAGGGGTCTCCTCCTGCTTACAGACCATTACACTGCAAAAAATCACACAACCAAGTGATGGATTAAAAAAAGGTTTGACCCAAAATCACTTCAATGAATAAGTTTATAATAACCATCATTTATAAGTCGTTAACTGATGTTAATTAAACGTAGTTAATAGTTATGCTTCTGTTAACAAACAATGAAATGATAATTAAAACATTTATGAGTAAGTGTGGGGGGGCAGTAGCTCAGTCCGTAGGGACTTGGCTCGGGAATCAGAGGGTCACGGTTCAAGTCCCAACATGGACCAAGAACTGAATGTGAACTGGTAGCTGGAGAGGTGCCAGTTTACCTCTTGGGCACTGCCGAGGTGCCCCTGAGCAAGGCACCAAACCCCCAACTGCTCGGGGCGCTTGTCAGGAGCAGCCCCCTCACTCTGACATCTCTCCATTAATGCAGGTATACAGGTCCTGTTTGTGCATTTGTGTATTTCAGGTCTGTGTGTATTAATAAAAGTTCATCTTATCTTATCTTATCTTAATCTCTGCTTATCAACCATTTTATATATATCTATATGGTACAATGTGTAACAAACATTATTAGTAGTAGTAGTTATAGTATTATTATTATCACTCAGTCATCATCAACCTCTTATCCGGGTCGGGTCTCGGGGCCAACAGCTCCAGCAGGGACCCCAAACTTCCCTTTCCTGGGTCCATTAACCAGCTCTGACTGGGGGATCCCGAGGCGTTCCCAGACCAGTGTGGAGATATAATCTCTCCACGTAGTCCTGGGTCTTCCCCGGGGTCTCCTCCCAGCTGGTTGGACCTGGAGCACCTCCCTAGGGAGGCGCCCAGGAGGCATCCTGACCAGATGAACCACCTCAACTGGCTCCTTTCAACACGAAGGAGCAGCGTCTCTCCTCCGAGTCCCTCACGGATGGCTGATCTTCTCACCCGATCTCTAAGGGAGACGCCAGCCTGAGAAAACTCAGCTGGTTGAACCCTGATCTGGTTCTTTGGGTCCTGACACGGCCCTCATGACCACGGGTGAGCGTAGGAACGAAGACTGACCGGTAGATCTAGAGCCTGGCCTTCCGGCTCAGCTCTTTGTCACAATGGTGCGATATTACTAATTATAAATCATAATTTGGATGTTTGTTAACAGTAAAACAATCATTTAAGTTAAACTAATTTCACCATTTCTAAATGATGATTGTTATAAAGTCTAAACAATTTTTCTTCCCTGAAACCTGACCTAAAAATATCCTACAAAATAAATGTATTATTGTTATGTAGCATTTGGGCTGTTTCAGTGCATAAGCAGAGCTTGAGGGAAGGTATTTCTATTTAAATTAGTTATGTTAACAGTTTATTACACAAGCATTCAGTTTAAAGCTGTATAAATCTGTCTGTATTCATTTAGTATCTACAGTGAGATATTATTACAACTGTGCTGAACAGTGAAGAGCAGATTGTGAGCATGTGACTGGGAGCAGTGTAGGTGGTGCAGCCGGTGCCAGCGGGTTTATTCTGGAGTGGAGATTTAAGGCTCCTGTGGAGCAGACAGCATTTAAAAGCAAATACTGTTCTGCTGGAAAGCATTCAGAAGCAGCGAAAGGCACCACAGAAATCCAATGAAATGATTTACTCGGGATAAATAAAACATCCAGCACGTTTCATTTTTTAAATTTAGGACGGCGAATATCACAAGGTTAATCTTCAAGGTTAATCTCAGTTCACCGCTGTTTTTAATTTTAAAAATGGAGGACCTCAGTTTTTAAAATGCTCCTCCACGATGTTCACAGATCGGCCAACTATGGACTCATTACTTTACCACGCTCTCTGTGAGAGCCACTCCAGACTCGTCATATTAGCCATGAATGCGTCTCTGTGTTGAGATGTGTGTTTGCTGTCTGACTGACCAAACAACTGGAAAGTGTTTTCTCACAAGTGCTTTTTCAAATAAAGTTAACAGAGTGATTCAAACCAAGATGCACAGCTAAAGGGCTCCGTCCCTTCTGTTTGCAATTTTTGTTAACACCAAACCAGCGATGCGCTCCAGGAAGATGGATCGACCACTCTGCTTTAAAAAACAGAAAGAAACACAGGAGGAAGATGAATGTTGTGTGTAAATGGGGTGAAGGAGATCAGGCATTAGCACCTGGTTCAAACACCATTAGATAAACACATAAAGCCTTAGCAGCCACCTGCACTGGATAACAAGGGCAGCATGTTCACCTGATTTTACTGTTATCAGGCCGTTAACGAGGCGTTACCAGTCGCTATGAGCTCCATAGATGTGGGTCATTAGGGCCCTACTACACCTACTACAGTATGAAAGTGAAAGAGGTTTGAACACAAACAGAAACTTTTCTTTAGGCAATAAAACTACAATTTATTTCAGTTTAGGCAACAAAACTACAACTACATTAGGTTCAGGAAACAAAACCACTTCTTTAGGTTTAGGCAAAAAAACAACCACTTTGTTAAATTGAGGGAAAAAACATCATGTTTTGGGTTTAAATGACTGCAAACACAAAGCAAACTGCACATTATTTGTTTCATACAGGATGCGAAGCCGTGAGAGCTGTCATGTTCTTTTATACCTTCTTCTCTACCATGTGAATAGATGATAAAACCTGCTAGTGGGTGCAGAAGGGCCCTAATGACCCACCCATCTATGGGGCTCACTGCGACTGCTAACGATTATTTAATAGGCTGACAACAGTCTAATTGGCTGCCATCAAACACACCTCCCATCTTCCCATCGTCTCTCCACATCACCGGTAGGTCCACGAGGCCAGGCCACATCTGAAGCAGACACATACAGGAAGCAGAAGGCCGAGGAAGAAAGAAAGACGAGATGTCTGGAGGCAAGCGAGACAGTTGTCACCTCTCATATCCTGTTTGTGTATGTGGAGAGGAAGGCTCTGACTACCGCCTTCTATCACTTCACTAACCATCCCCACTGTCTGAGAAAGGAGAGGAAAACAGACGGAGGGGAAGAGAGACACAATCAGAGCGAGAGAGGAGGCAGCGGAGGGCATGAAGAGGAGATCAAGAGACTGTGTGGGAGTGTGGCGAACATCGTTATGGACAGCGAGTTTACTCAAGTGTGCAACGTATGTATTTTAAGTCTCTGACAGCATGTAGGTGGTGTTTTGTTTTCTTCCTGTGAGGGTCAAGTGTTTGTGTGTGTGTGTGTGTGTGTGTGCGTGTGTGTGTGTACATCATGTCAGGGTTACCTTCACTCTTATCGTTCAGCTTTACATGTGTAACATTACTGTGAAACCACAGCGTTTGTTTTGTTTAATGGTGTCTAAGTTCAACGCTGTGATAATCTCCACTGTGACCTCTACACTGAGTGGGGTGTGTGTGTGTGTGTGTGTGTGTGTGTGTGTGTGTGTGTGTGTGTGTGACCCAGGTGACCAACAGTCTAGTACTTACATATAGTGTACAACGTACAGTGTTTCACTGTGTATTTAATGTTGACTACATCGTGTTTGATGTTTACAGTTGCATAGGGCTCTGTATATATATTTCATATTTATTCACTACTTGTCAACATCTTCAGTGTCTTCAGACAGAGTGATCTGATCTCAGATAGATCTCAACTGACAGATATTAATGTCAGGTGTAAATTTAATCAGGCTAAATCATATCTCAATACAATCTGGATAAGAGACGCAGTTTAATAGCAGATGTAAAGGAGGTCTTAATGTCCACGATATTCAGTTCATCATGACATAAACACAGATAAGACAGATGGTGGATGTAGGGAATGTTTGGCAGCTTTAATTGATGATGAATCAATTATCATATTCTTTGATTTTATTTAGTTTCAGGACTAGTGTCTACAGATTAGTTTCCAACTGTCTGTTCTCCATCTTTCATAATTTATAAGAAAACAGCATTTTCCTGAATAAGAAACTGTCTAGTTTGGCATTAAGGGAGTCCTTATCTACGTATTGACTGGAGTGAATAGAAAGTGAATTTAACTCTGGTGGACTCTTTAATCTAATAAGATTAACACAGCATTTCTAATCCACAAGCAACCAGGATTTTCACAGCGTTATAAAACCTCTTTCAGGCCTGCAGCCTGTAAGATGTGGTGTTGCTGCTCCTCTGTTCACCAAAACACATCATTACCTAAACGTCGCCATCACAGTCAGTATCTAAACGTTGCATCCTTTACTGTAACTCGGCCTCTGAATGGTTATGTCTGTGATAATGACTTGAAATGTCATATTTGTCCCATCGACTCTGGCCTGGAGTCGTTGTAATCCAGTCACATCTCCACAGAACCCTGGGTATTGGTGTTTTTATGAGCGAAGCCTGCATGCAGAGAAAAGCCTGAGTAGCACTGCGGCTACCAAGCAATGAGTGTAATGACAGTGTTTTATCTAATAAGATCAGCAGCGCTCCGTCTAATCCTCCTGCCACCTCCTCCACTGTCAGAGAAACAACATTAGCATTTTTATGGCACAGCTATGGTACACAAATGTCATCATGATTTCTGATATCAGCTTATATTACTCTCGTTAAGGCGTCAGGCTACAATAACACTCTCCCTGGATGGAAATATAACCAATGGATGTATGCTATGTATTCCAGCATGGAGACATAAATCCACAGCCCTCGTCTCTCTGTAATACTCTGTGATAGAGTCAGCGAGCAGCTCTACCACAAACAGCCCAGTGATAAGAGTACATCAGGACACACAACAGTGTCCTCCCACACCGAACACCAGGTGTCTAATAGCCTGACATAATCCGACCATCACAAATTCATTTTAGTCTGGAGCCTCTGAGTTCCTTATTGATTTCCAATGGACGGGCATAGACCAAAAAAAGGCTTTTAGACAGACATACAAAACGTGTCCAAAATAAACTTTTTGACTCATTGGCCAAGGGGACGGGTGCAAAAATCCACCAGCTGAGCATATATTTTACTGCTCAAAACAATGAATTGCCGTTTTGAATAATTTTCAAAATAATTCAACATTAGTACCTTTATCAGCCAATGCAACAAATAAGATGATTTAATCTAACAGACTTTTAGACGGGCCTGATAACACACTGTGTTTGATGCGTTCAGAGAAACAGACCAAAGACCAGACTTGTTTCTGAGCACTACGTGACATTAATGGTGGACGGTGACCACTGACACCTCAGAGGAGACGATGCTGCAACTGTAAGACCATCAGGAATCAAGTGAACCCAAATCTTAAGGTCCAGATCTGAGACAAACTGGCCTGGGCAGGTCAAACACCTGTCCTCCATGCTCCTCTCTTCCTCCTCAGTACTGCTGATCTCAACCTCAAACTGATCGGAGCTGCTACTCGGAGCTGCTACAGATTACAGACCTGGCTGGCTACAGACTGCCGTCCTATCCAAGTTATTAACTTTCCTGGAAACAGCGATGTCTGGAAGTACAGAGGAAACATGGATGGATCCCAGAGTGGAGGAAAGAGCAGGGCTAGAAAGACAGATGTGCTGACACAGCAGACTGACGCTGTACTGGAAGCCCCTACTACGTACTACTGAGGAACACACTATGTAGTAAATACTGGACACAAAACTAACTCATACCACTATTGTAGTACTATCAAAAAATAAAACGTTAATGTTTTTGTTTATGTTAATATGCGTTATAAGATACTGCAGGTTTAAACTATTTTTTCTACCAGATAGAGAAGTGAGACAAACTCAACAAAATATAAAACATTCCCAGCACTCCTCCTCTCCTCCCCTCCTCTCCTCTTTCCGTCTCCTCTCCTCCCCTCCTCTCCTCTCCTCTGCTCTCCTCTCCTCTCCTCTCCTCTCCTCCGCTCCTCCTCTCCTCCCCTCCTCTCCTCTGCTCTCCTCTCCTCCCTCTCCTCCTCTCCTCTCCTCTCCTCTCCTCTGCTCTCCTCCTCTCCTCCCCTCTCCTCCTCTCCTCTCCTCTCCATCTCTCCTCCTCTCCTCTCCTCCCCTCTCCTCCTCCCTCCCCTCTCCTCCTCTCCTCTCCTCTCCTCCTCCCCTCTTCTCCTCCCCTCTTCTCTTCTATCCCCTCTCCTCCTTCCCTCTCCTCCTCTCCTCTCCTCCTCCCCTCTTCTCCTCTCCTCTCCTCCTCCCCTCTCCTCCTCTCTCCTCTCCTCTCCCCCTCTCCTCCTCTCCCTCCCCCCTCTCCTCCTCCCTCTCCTCTCCTCCTCCCCTCTCCTCCTCCCCTCTCCTCTCCTCCTCCCCTCTCCTCCTCCTCCTCTCCTCTCCTCTCCTCCTCCCTCCTCCTTCTCCTCCCCTCTCCCCTCTCTCTTCTACTCCCCTCTCCTCCTCCCCTCTCCTCTCTCTCCTCCCCCCTCCTCCCCTCTTCTCCTCCCCTCTTCTCTTCTATCCCCTCTCCTCCTCCCCTCTCCTCCTCTCTCCTCTCCTCCTCCCCCTCTCTCCTCCTCTCCTCTCCTCCTCCCCTCTTCTCCTCTCTCCTTCTCACCTCCTCCCCCCCTCCTCCTCTCTCCTCTCCTCTCCCCCTCTCCTCCTCTCTCCTTCTCACCTCTCCTCCCCTCCCCATCTTCTCCTCTATCCCCTCTCCTCCTCCCCTCTCCTCCTCTCTCCTCTCACCTCTCCCCCCCTCTCCATCTCTCCTCCTCTCCCCCTCTCTCCTCCTCTCCTCCTCTCCTCCCCTCTCCTCCTCCTCTCCTCTCCTCCTCCCCCCCTCCTCTCTCCTCCTCCTCTCCTC
Organism: Pterois miles; assembly: GCA_947000775.1. Classification (NCBI taxonomy): domain Eukaryota; kingdom Metazoa; phylum Chordata; class Actinopteri; order Perciformes; family Scorpaenidae; genus Pterois; species Pterois miles. Next base: position 1,571,122 of record CAMQGK010000110.1, on the reverse strand, counting down.
CCCTCTCCTCCTCCTCTCCTCTCCTCTCTCCCCCCTCCTCCTCTCTCCTCCTCTCCTCCCCCCCATCTCTCCTCCTCTCCTCCTCTCTCCTCTCTCCCCTCTCCTCCTCTCTCCTTCTCACCTCTCCTCCCCTCCCCATCTCTCCTCCTCTCCCCCTCTCCTCTCCTCTCCTGTGAGCATCACTGTCTGGCTGGTGAGCTGCTTCCTGTTCGTTTGTAACAGACATTTGTGTCGTGAAATTTAAACGAACTATCCATCAGCAGTGAAATAAAAGCGTCTGGTCTGCAGCGTCTCTGCAGAGTCTCCAGACAGCTCATAGCGGTCTGAGAGCGCTACCGTCCGGCTGGCGAGGCAGCCACCCCGGCAGGTCCTAGCTATTATAGCTGTCAGTGCCGTTTGTGGAGCTCCTAAACTAAACAACACTGGCCATTTGCCATCTAATATTGTAAAAGTGCCAATATTCAATATTTCTCACCTTAAAATTGTTAAGAAGTGAATTTAGTGACGAAATAGCTACGAGCCATGTAAAAAAGGAGCCGTTTTTGGCTGCTGTTGTTGTTGTAATCATAGCCTGAACCATTCCAGCGCTTTGCATTGTGGGATACAGTAGGCGAGGTTGACTGGTGCATATTGGGGATTCTTTTCCAAATCAGTCTGACATCCTCGTACTTCTTGCATAAATTAGATTTTGCCTTTGTTTGCATACTACAGGTTACATTTTACCCAGATCAGTACACACTACTAGTATGGTATGACATTGTACTACTAGTATAGTACAGCTTCACATGCAGCCTGTAAGACAGCTCCATAAAAGCATGAGACAGCAGAGGCTGCTCTACATAATCCCAACTAGTTCCCTTTGTAGGAATATAAATTAAAAGCTGTATATGCAGAATTGGTGTTTTCATGAATAATGCACCAATAATGCTTTCTAAAACTCATTCAGTATTCACTGTGCAATCCAAAAACCTGAAGCTTACACTATACTGTGCTGGCTTTGAGTCTTTTTCAAATTGTCTGCTTTTACTATGTATGTGCTCCCTTCAAATATCCATGTCTTTATGCACTTCGCTGTTGTTAACGCGTGGATGTGTGTGAATGTAAAGTACGCCATTACTCCAAAAGACCACTTATCACTTATCAAGCTCTGGATAAACATCTTCTAGTCGGTATTTCCATGTTGTGATTTGATTCAGCAGAATGACTAAAGCCTCGAGATGCATGCAGAAAAAGGTGAAACCTCTGAGGCAAGCAGTTTCCTGGAAAGCCTCAGACAAATGTTAGTCTTTCATTATTCACTCACAGAGTGTGTTTAGTGCTCACAGAGTGCAGTATCTGGATGGATTTGGCTTCTCAGTACCGGTTCTTGTAGGAACGGTTGTTTAATCGACAGTTTGACACTGTGAGGGATGCAGTACTTTTACAACTATTTACAACGAAGTCTCACTTTCAAGACAGGACTTTATAAACACAAATCCGTCATAATGTCATCTGATTCAAGAATAAAACTTTGTTGCACTGTGTGTTTCCTTTCCTGATTAAGCTGCTGTTGCTGTCTGCACTACTCATGGAGTCATTAGTTAGAAGTGTGCAGCTACAAATGGATCTGTGAACAGAATGTGAAATTAAGACCAAAAACAAAGCCAGGCAGTTTGTCAGTGTTCTCCAGAACAACTTGTGTATGAGGCTTGGTTATGTGGTTAAAGCTCTGCAAACACTGGCTTATTTCTAAAAGACACCAGAGGACTCTTGGTGGGAGGCGGGATGCAAACCACAGCCTCCAGTTTCAAAGTCACACACTAAGTCGACCCGACCATCCCCTCTGGAAAAACATCATCACTATTCAGCCGCAGCCCTGAACACCAGAAAATGTAATCAGGTCATTTCAGGGTTTAAACAACAAATGCTGTCGTTCTTTAGGCGAACACAAACTTTGAGCTAAGGGTCAGTCCTATTCAAAGCAACTAGCAAACTAGCTAGCACAAACATGAGTGAGGTGAACTCAGTCACCACCATCAGTGCACAGAAAACTGGATGTTTGGTCCGCTATAGAGGGCTCTGTCTACTACTACTACTACTACAGTATCTGAGCTACTGATATTACACATATTGGCGACAACATCTTCTATGCAGCCAGAACACTTGACTGTTAAAAACACAAAGTCTGATGCATTTTAAGGTGAACTATTTCTCATTTAGTGCATTTGGACGTACACATTCGTAATTTGTGTTACGCAGAATTACTATTCTATAATCACTGGGAACTTGTCGATCAAGACGAAATAGACAATAACAGCGAGCACGTCTCCGGTAGCAGGCAGCAGCAAAAACAGAAGCAATATATTATAATTCAGTAAGTACGTAACTAGTAATATCTTTATTATATTATTATTTATTATAAAGAAAACACTTTATCTGTGAGTGCTGGAACAGAACAGAACAATGAGCAATGTGATAACTTAAAAGGCTGGATTTTAGTATATTTTTGTTTAGCTCATTTAGATGTTCGGTGTAGAGGAGGATGTAATGTTTGCTCTAACCTTGTGATGTTACTCTATACCAAGTCACGTCAAACTTTATTTGTATAGCATGTTTAAAATCAACCACAGTTGACCAAAGTGCTGAACATGGACATGAGATGAATACAATGCAAACAGCAATAAGAACATTGTAAAATCAATAACCATGAGGTGCACATAACAGCGGTGAAAGAGCAGCAGCACAACAGAAGATAAACTAATCAAAGCCCAGAGAGATGAGCTGAGTCTTCAGCAGAGACTTCGATGAGTCTACCGTCTGAACAGCTTCAACATTCAGAGGTAAACTGATCAGAGATCAGTGATCGGTCACCTCTGTTTCTGAGTCGAGATCTGGGGAGGTCCAGGAGCGTCCGATTGGTGGACCTCAGTGGGGTAGCTGGAGTATGAAGGTACGATAGTTATAGAAATGCCTGCAGCCTGCAGCAGCCACAACAATCTGTGAGTTCACTACAATAAGTTGACACCAACTCAAGAGCAGTAATTATCAGATTATCGTTGGAACCCCGGAGACCTGCCAGGCTCCGTCTCTGCTGAAACCAAAAAGAAAATCTTCTGAAATAAATACTGCACCACAAAAACCAGAAGGCAGATACAGCAACACAGGTGTGATTGTGGCCATTTTCATATTAGCACAGAATGGATTTTTTTGTCGATAATGCAGCATAATTGTGCCTCTGTACAGCCATGTCTCCGTCTTTGGGCCCATCTGGCCGGGATCACAGACAGGCTGCTAGTCCGGAGCCATTAGTCGGGCCGAGGTGAGCGTGCCTTGTCGATCAGCGCCGGGCCCCTTCACAATGAGTTGTAAGGTTGTTCTAATGGGGTCAGCCGGCTCTGGCCTCATTCCACCGTCTGAGAATTATTTCTAGACAGCGCCACGGACTCTATCAGCGCAAACAGCCAGGCTATTTCTGCCCACACTGCCATGCACGATGCATGAGGGATTATTACTGAGACTACATCAGGATCAACAAACACACATCATGGACTTATACAAACAACAGCACACACAGTCATTATGATTATGAACGCACACGGCTCTGGGGATTTCTGCTAGAAACCAGCAGAACTTCAACGATGAGAGAGGAGCACATTTATGTGCCAATATGTTTCTATGTGCAGATGACATTTAGAGCAATGACAGGACCTCTGCTGTAATGACAGTCATGATGGCAGTGAAGTAGAGATGAGAGGTGGAGAGGAAAGAGAGATGACACGGTAACGACACTTATGGCTGGCAATGCAGAGGTCAAGATGAGAGCAGGAGGACAAGGAAAGATGAGGAGACGGGGCCAGGAGGAGGTAAGTGAGGGGTCAGGGAGAGACAGGGAGGAGATGTTAAACAGGTAAATGTGAGGTGGAGGACACAACAAAGGGGGCGTGAAGGAGAGAGGGAGGGATGAAGGCTGGGCTCAATGAGGGGAGGGGTGGAGGAGAAGAGATGAGGAGAAAAAACAACGAGGAGGCAAGAGGTTACACAGAGAGGTCAGCCGAGATGAAAGTCTGACGGATGGACGGAGGAAATAGCAGTGGGATGAATGGAGGCGGTGGGACAGAGGTGGAGGACAGGTGACAGGGGAAGAAAGAGGAGAGAAGAATGGATAAAGAAAGGAGAGGAGAAAGAAAGAAGTAGGAGGGAAACAAAAGGAAACAGGAAACTGAGAAGGGAAAGCTGAGAAGAGATGAAATGCCAGGAAGGAAGGATGTAGAGGTGACAGATGGATGGAGGGATCCAGAGAGAGGGATGCGAGGATGAAGAGATGTTGAGAGGTGGACCACATCTAGAGGACAGGATGGAGGGATAGATGTGGGATAAACAGAGCAGTGGGCCTCATTAAAGCTGGATCAGGGGCTAAGCTGGAAAGGTAATTGTCTGCTTTGGTCTGGCTCTGTGACTTATTAACCCCCTATCTGCTGGGCCTCCCTGCTCCAGCTGGCCGGACCGAGCAGATGCTGCAGGATTAGCTGCTGGTTCTGGGTCCTGCCTTTCACTGCAGTCTGACTTGACATGACGATGAAAGCTCTCTGAGACTTCCTGCTGCTCTCTGCTTGATGGACATAACGTGCTCCGTCTGATTTGTAGGTCATGACTCGACGTATTCAAACGAAGCACAGCGGCTCCAAACTTAACTTTAAAACACAAAACTATGTAGGAGTCCGAGGCCCTGACAGGCCTCACCCTCAAACAACAACCCTCTCTGCAGTGTCTATTATATCCGTTTCAGTTCTGATAACATTTCACTCAGCAATCTCTCTACTGAGATGTGAGGACACTGTAACGCCCCACGAGTCCAACAGGGCAGCGACACCTTGTTTCTAAACCTCTCTCTAATCAGACAGAGATGTCACATGGACAGGACGAGCCACCAACCCCACCTTGTTTGATTTATGGTTCAGAAACACACTTTTTTCTGTTTGTCTGTCTCCCCGGCATTAATATGGTAATGGGATTAAGGAAAGTATAAAATTATGTCTGGAGAGGAGTCGTTTTCACCCACCGCACATGGCCATGAGTCTGTGCTGTGGTCGTGTGAAGTTGATCTCCATGAGAGGATGTTTTAGATGTCTGAAGCAGACAATATTTAATTTTAAATCATAACTGCATGACTGTCCATAACTAACTGCAATTAATCACAAATTAATCACACATTTTTTACCTGTTCAAAATTAACCTTTAAGGAAGCTTTTTAAATATTTAATCCCCAAATGGACAAATATGTTGCCTTATACAAATGTATGTATTTATCATTGGAAATCAATTAACTATTGAATTGAACTTGTTTGCAAATTAATTGCTCATTTTATATCTGTTCTAAATGAACCTTAAAGAGAGTTTGTCAAGTATTTAATACTCTTATCATCATGGGAGTGGACTGACAAGCTGCTTTATGCAAATGTGTGTATATTTATCCTTGGAAATCAATAACAACTCAAATCAATGCCAGAGTGTAACGTTGGTGCAACCTAAAAATCACAGGTTGCTTTAATGCGTTAAAGACATTTGTGGGGTTAAAACAAGATTGTGTTAACGTATTAGTATCATGTTAACTTTGACAGTCGTTTCTATCATGACATATGATAGGCTAATATTAATTTATTTATTCCTCTATAATATCACTTATGTCCATTTTGCACTCAAATTGTTAAAATGACAAATTTGTCAAGTATTTAATTGACACAGGAGCAGAACAGGCTTCACTGTGTGGTTATTTCATACAGACTAATTGTTGAATTAATAGAAAATATGCTATACAATGACATATACTATTATGAAGATATGAAATGATCTATAACGGTATAGACGATTTTGGCCATATCGTCAAGTTTAATTGACAATTTTAATTTCCAGTCCAAGTTTTTTGGATATTTGTTTACATTATGGTTACTTCACCCTAAACAGAAATGGCTCAGACAAGGAGTTATTCTTTGGTTAGTAAAGTAGACCTTGGGCAGGTATATAGTCATGGTGTAGTTTGGAAAATTAGCTCCCGTCAGCTTTAACATCCCTTCAAGGATTGTATTAAAGTCATCAATATAACATGAAACAGGCACCCGAATAGACTCTAAAGTACAACACTGAAGTATGAATCGGTATAACCTGGCCGGCCTTACAACCACAGTGTCTCCGAACAATTAAATCACCAGAGTCCAGAGCGAATGGTGTGTCAGATACAGACCTGCTCTACAGTCTGTCTTCTGCAGATTCTAATGAAGCACAAATGCCAATAAATGCCTCTCTAAAAGCTGGTTGGTCTTCACTACGGCTGTAATGTGGATGGGAATTACCTCCAGGTCCATTCTGCGGATGGTTGATCATCTTCCCGGCTGCGCGTTGGCAGGAAACCAACCATTTATTTACAAGGAAACCCAGTTAAGATCTGATGAAAACAGAGTTAATGTATCGATCCCTGAGGGTGGAGCGAGTAATTATGTTACAGGAAAAAAGACGGAGGGATTGGTTCAATTTAGGGCGAGAGTAGTTACAACTTAAATGCAATTAACTGAAATGATATCTCCATCAGAAGCAGCCATAAAAGAGTGAGATGATAAAACATGTCCCTACAGACTACACCAACCAGTGAAGCTGACAGAGGAAACCTGGAATCCGCTGAAGCCAAATCGAACCCAACGCCAACAGCTCTGCCCGGGGAATCCCTCTGACCTTCAGTGCAAAGACAGAGGAGCCGCTGAGGAAGATGGGAAAGTGATCAATATGTAGCACAGCTCTGGTTTCTAATGGACAGGGAGGGCTGCTCATCCAGAACCTTCTATTGAAGCAATAATGAGCCAACGCACATCGGCGTACGTGACAACGTTTATCTCTCTTGATTTCCAGACGGAAGGAGGTGGAGAGGTCGAGGAGGATGAGGCTAAGACCATCCTCATGAACTTCACAGAAAAAAAGATGACCAATCAGCAAGTGAGATGCTCCGATATAAATCATGACTCATCTATTGATGAAGTATTTATTTAACAGTTCAGGTAAACTTCTCGTATGACTGTTTCTCTCATTTGCTTCGGCTTAATTCCCAAATGACATTTCTTTGTTTTTTTTTTTTTTCAAAACAATGAGCTCAAATCTCTGAACAATTAGTTTGTTTGTACAATGCCTCATTCAGTCAAGCAAACTGCATGTTTGTTTGTTTTTTTTTGTTGTTGTTTTTTTTGTTGGCACGTGTGCAAATGAGTCAGTGTGACTGTCGACAATTTAGCACAATAACAACCGATGAGCTGGTCCTCAGCGACACGTCGTCCTCTTCACTACGTCTAAATACTATATCAGCGTTTTCACATGCATAATGATCCACTCACTTATCTGTCATACATACAGGTATATTCCATAACTATCTATGACATGGTGTCACCTACTGTGAGGACGTACAAATAATTATTTTACTGAAGTACAGCAGCGTCTGTTTTTTTACCGTAGGTGCTAAAGGTGATTTTTTCCTCTATGTAACTACATAAATACATTTACAGTATAAACACACATGTACTGTACATATCCGCTCTATGTATACAGTATTGTACAGAATTGACTTTCCCATAAACTTTGACCTACGGTTGAAATGGGAATTATACACAACAGCATCCAGCTGGAGACAACTGGCATTATAGTTAGTAGTAGTTGTAGTAGTCATTGTCAAATAAAAGTAGAACCAAACTTGTATTAAAGACATATGTCCAGGGTTGACTACCGCGGTGATAAAACATCATGTTGTTAGCTGGCTCGATGACGAAACCACTTTTCATTCTGGTGGCATCGACAAATATACTGACACAATCAGTGGTTTTGAAGCCTGAATAAAATGTGGTGGGTGAGTCACCTTTGGCAGACATTCAGCAGACTTGTGATCAAACAGTGAAAACTGCAGTTTGAGTCTGTCAAGACTGTTTGAAAAAGGAACCACAGCGACTGAGGAAAACCACAATACAACATTACACACTGACGCATTTGTGAAGGTTAGCTTACAGATTTTGTAAAGTCAGACGGTGAAAAGGTGTTTAGTAGCTTGTCATGTGACTTTGGGTCGGGTCAGGTATTAGCCACACATCCCACGCTCTCTGCGCTGTTTCCAAGGACTCCATCGCTGTGCTGAACGCCGCCAAGACAACTGTGATTGCTTTAAAGAAATAGGAAGTTTTCTGTTTTTTTTCCTCTGCAGCAGATTGATAACATGTGAACTTTCTTTCTTTAGCGTGGACACAGCGCCGTGGTGAAAGGTCTGGTTCTGAGAGACCAGGTATCAGGACCAAACTCAGCTATTACATTTGCACCGGCATGTAAATTTGAAACAACATCCATCCACAATGCACATATTTGTGTTGCTGAACGAACAGCTCCGTCACCAGGAGGCAACTTAGCATCCTGGTGATGACACATGGCGTGACAGATAGCTGCTACCTACATTATCCAGTGCTATGTAAAATAAACTCACCTTGTCTTTAAACACAACAGCTGGGCTCCAAAACACTTTCCAACAGCCACGCACACAACGAGGAGCTTCTACCTACAGCCAGGCCTCTTGACAGATGATTTAAACTATAAAAGTGGCTTTTAAAATATTCAGTAATGTGTATAGAAAGGTGAATCATGAATGATTAAAGAAGGCATTACGATGAGTGCCATTAAACTTCTCTACTCTCGTCCTTGGCGGAGCTATAAAGACACACTGTCATGCAAATAGAGCCTCTCGTTTTCCCACAGCAGCGACAATATGGACATTCACCATTTAGCTGCAGATGATGTGATATATGACATGTGGACAGCTGAGTGACTAAATAAGCCTCAAACAGCAGTTAAACACCTCAAACTCTCTGCTTTGAAACAGCATAATGACACATAATATATGAGGGTATTCATACAGAGTTTAATGGACGCTTTCATCTGGAACACCTTGCAGTTCGTTGAGTGCATACATTTTACGGCGCCCTCCGGGGGGCCTGAACCAGCAGCAGTGTAATCTGCTATGTGAGCTGCAGAACACAGAACAAAGGCTTCAATTTCATCTGCACAATAAATACCCGCTGCTGTCCAGCGGAGGCCATGTATCTCTAAAATGTCAGCCTTTCATGAAATAAGAAAACAGTGTTGTCTTGACCTTTATGTCAGCGCATTGTGGTGACAATTCAATGTTTTACTGGGTTGTTTTTTAACCCAGGATGTGGGAAAATGTTCACATCATGCTTATTTTAAAATTAGCCACCACGGAGGCGCATGTCAAATGCTGTACTGAGGCATCTGTCTGCAGAACAAGCAGCAGAGACACAGAGGTTTTCAAAACTTCAAAATAAGTTAATTAATGCCGTTAAAAAAAACACATTTCATAAATGTTTCCAGTTTTATAAATGTGAGGATTTGCTGCTTTTCTCTGTTTCTATCATCATGAGTTGAATTTGGTTTTGAGGGGGTTTTTTCTTTATTTTTTGAAAATGAGAAATAGTTTCAGCCCCGACATCAACGTCAACTAAATACAAAGAAATTTATTAATAACGAATCATTAAATTGAAAACGCAATCGACGAATGGATTAACGAGAAGAATAATCACTCATGGAAGTCCCACTAAACCCACTCACTAAAACAACCCACGAGCCGCTATTCGATATTTCAGAGGTCGTACAGGGCAGAGATTTCAAGCTAGACTGAAAATACTGGTATGAATCATATTTTCATATGTATCATATGAAACTAGAAAACCTAAAGAATCCATCGGCACCAACCAGGTCAAGACAAATGCAAAGGAAAGAAAAAAAAAAAAAAAATATTTCTTTATTCCTCCCGAGGGGAAAAATATTTTTTTTCTCTGTTTTTTTTTAACACAAAACATATTATATCTTCTATAGAGAAGTGTAAGAGTAGTGGGGGGGCTCCCCCAGACCCCCGCGCAGAGAGGGGGGGTGTTTTTTCTCTTTCTCGCACACACCCCCCCAGCCCAAAAAGGAAACTAACCCCCCCCCCCCAACCATTTAGTCTTTGTCCATGGGGGTCTTTAACCCCTGACTTCCGCCTCCTAACCCAACTCCTTACAGACTGAGCTACTGCCGCCCCAAAACGCAGCGCAACACAACGCAAGTTACACTGAATTGTGGTGAGGAGAAACCATCATCTCCACATTCAAAGGTGTCCGTTGACCTCTGACCTCCAGATGTGTGGATGTAAATGGTTCTCTGGGTCCCCACCAGTCCCCCCTTTACAGACATGCCCACTTTCTGATAGTCCCAGTCAGTGTGGGGCAAAACGTTTGGATGGATGGCTTTACTAGCAGCTGCTGCTACTACTACTACTACTACTACTACTACTACTACTACATCCTGGTAACTAGAGACCTAGAACATTCAGAGGATGGATGGCTTTACTAGCAGCTGCTGCTGCTACTACTACTACTACTACTACTACTACTACCACTACATCCTGGTAACTAGAGACCTAGAACATTCAGAGGATGGATGGCTTTACTAGCTACACTACTACTACTACTACTACTACTACTACTACTACATCCTGGTAACTAGAGACCTAGAGCATTCAGAGGATGGATGGCTTTACTAGCTACACTACTACTACTACTACTACTACTACTACCACACATCCTGGTAACTAGAGACCTAGAACATTCAGAGGATGGATGGCTTTACTATCTTTTACTACTACTACTACTACTACTACTACTACTACTACTACATCCTGGTAACTAGAGACCTAGAACATTCAGAGGATGGATGGCTTTACTAGCTACTACTACTACTACTACTACTACTACTACTACTACTACTACATCCTGGTAACTAGAGACCTAGAACATTCAGAGGATGGATGGCTTTACTAGCTACTACTACTACTACTACTACTACTACTACATCCTGGTAACTAGAGACCTAGAACATTCAGAGGATGGATGGCTTTACTAGCTACTACTACTACTACTACTACTACTACTACATCCTGGTAACTAGAGACCTAGAGCATTCAGAGGATGGATTTACTAGCTACTCTGACTACTACTACTACTACTACTACTACTACTACTACTACTACTACATCCTGGTAACTAGAGACCTAGAGCATTCAGAGGATGGATTTACTAGCTACTCTGACTACTACTACTACTACTACTACTACTACTACTACTACATCCTGGTAACTAGAAACCTAGAGCATTCAGAGGATGGATGGCTTTACTAGCTACTCTGACTACTACTACTACTACTACTACTACTACTACTACTACTACTACTACTACTACATCCTGGTAACTAGAAACCTAGAGCATTCAGAGGATGGATTTACTAGCTACTCTGCCAAATCACAAACACGTCACATACTATATACTGTTGAAATTTTATCTACTCCTGAACATCCTGAAATATTGAAGGGGTTAAACACACGAGCACAGTGACAAAGGTTTCCATGCGAGCCAGCTCTCTGGACCAGATTAATGGAGCTGTAATAAATGTGGATGGCAGCTCCAGAGCAGAGGAGGTCATGTCAGTCACCAGGGAGAAGACAGCGATGCTGCACTGAGCAAAACCCACAATACCATCTGCCATCAGGACTTCATAACACAGAGGTTGACTACAGAGCCCTGAAGTAAAGAGATGCACCCTGAAAAACAGCTTCTCTGGAAAAGCAGTTACGAGCATGAAGAAAGGCCTTTTCATCAGGAAATTCACCTTCCGACACATTTAGTCGCTTTCATGTTGGACACGTCTTCGTCTCATCTGCAGGCGGGTGCAGTGTTTCCGATGGGAAGTCAATGCTGGCAGCTCCTGTGTACACAGAGACACTGGGGTTTCTTACTGTGGCTAAATTTGTTTCTAGATTAGATGGGCAAACACCTTCATGTTTACTTGTTTCTCTCTCTGTAAATCAGCTGTCTGTGTCCCTATTTCCCCACTGAGGGACAAATAAAGAAATCTCTTATCTTATCCATCAGATTATCCAGAGACACAAAGTATAAATTGTACAATTGAAAAGAGCAGAAATAAGTCAAATCAATAATAGATAATAATAATAATAGCGTGTAGTCCTCCAGCCTCGTATCGGTTCGATCACATGAGAATCTCTATAGCTACGTATATACACACAGATTGTGAGTTCAGTCACATTCACACACCTACTGGGTCTCTGAGCTGACGCCAGGTAAGGACGTTAATACTTCCTTGATGCGGAAATGTAAAACTGTAATCTCTCTGCCTATACACCTTTCCCTGTTCTGCCTCTGCCTCTCACATCCCATACACTCACTCTTTCTCTCTCTCTCCTTCCCTTTTTCTAGCCCTCCTTTCATCTGCTCCCTCTCTCTCTCTCCTCCCCTCTATCCATCACTGCTGTCAGAGTGTGACAGATTAGCTCTCATCTCACCATTACCATTTAATGACCCGGCCTTACATGGAGACACTCACCCATGAAACTCATTACATCAAACATGACATTCAGCTCACTGTGTGTGCGTGTGTGTGTGTGTGTGTGTGTGTGTGTGTGTGTGTCTTGTGTTTGTTTGTGAGCTGTGCACATTCGCACACAGGTCCATGTTTAAATAATCTTTCCACATCACAGGTAACTGTATAAACTGTATAATGGGTTGCAGGTAGCTCTGACCAATAATAATTCAACAATAAGTTGAACAACTGAAATTGTGTTGCTTATTGTGTAACAACAAAGACAAGCATCACATGACAATCAGCTGTTTGTTCGTGTCCTGTATTCACATCGTTCAGCGTCATCACCACTGTAGAAACGTAGTTTTAATCCCAACCATCTCACTGTTTCCTCAACATGACCATAGAGATTTTGTTGCGTTGTTACATTGCTATATGAACACAAACCATCATCTTTGTTCTGACCTTATCTCAGTACGTTAGTTGCCTAAACCTACCCAACAGATTTAAGTGTCCAATGCCAACATTTTTTCTGTCAGCTGGCTTGTGGTTAAAGATGAGCTCTAACATCATGATGTTTTCAGATTTAATATTGTAAAATGTATTATTTGGTGAGAAAGCTTGAGGGAGATGTTTTCACAGAAATATAAAACAGATATTTATAGATACCTGTTTAACTTCCAACACTAGCTTTAAGTGTTTTCACCGTCGTATCAGATGCATACAGAGAACTGTGAGATTTCACTGATATTGGTCTCAACTATTAAATTTCTGGTATTGTGACATCCGTAACACAAACACACAACATGATCTGCTGATCATGATCTATTGTAGACACAAATAGATACAACATGTCACACACATTCAGATGCACGAGGCAAACCCACAAACAGACACATCAGAACAAATACAGGAACCAAATCGTCTTTATATCTCTGCGTCTCTCACACACATCCCGACATATAGAGTCTATTTTTATCTCTCTGCTGACAGCACCCCGTCCCACTGTTCACACTAAGCTGAGCCACGTAATTGGCTGCCATCTATCCTCTCCCGCTGCCTCTTACTGTCTCTCTCTGTCTTTGCTCTCCTCCCCTGCCTCTTCCTTTGATATCCCTCCATCCTATACTTTGTGGTAACCCTGGCGAGTTGTGCGTCCAGAGCTATGAAAAAAAGAAAGAAACAAGCTCCCATTTTCTGTCTCAATGGGAGGGCTGAACTGAATCACAGGCTGTGTTTACTCTGAGGACAGGAGAGAGGGATGAGGGAGAGAGTCAAGACGTAGAGTAGACGTATAGAAGGAAGAGCAGAGAATAAGGGATGTTTGGGAGAAAGACAGAGACAGAAAGGAGGAGACAGACAGAGAGGAGGGAGACGGACAGAGAGGAGGGAGACGGACAGAGACGGAGGAGACGGACAGAGAGGAGGAGAAAGACAGAGAGGAGGAGACGGACAGAGAGGAGGAGACGGACAGAGAGGAGGGAGATGGACAGAGAGGAGGAGATGGACAGAGAGGAGGAGAAAGACAGAGAGGAGGAGACGGACAGAGAGGAGAAGGACAGAGAGGAGGAGACGGACAGAGAGGAGGAGACGGACAGAGAGGAGGAGACGGACAGAGAGGAGGAGACGGACAGAGAAGAGGAGACGGACAGAGAGGAGGAGATGGACAGAGAGGAGGAGAAAGACAGAGAGGAGGGAGATGGACAGAGAGGAGGAGAAAAACAGAGAGGAGGAGATGGACAGAGAGGAGGAGATGGACAGAGAGGAGGAGATGGACAGAGAGGAGGAGACGAACAGAGAGGAGGAGAAAGACAGAGACAGAGAGGAGGAGACGGACAGAGAGGAGGAGAAGGACAGAGAGGAGGAGATAGACAGAGAGGAGGAGATGGACAGAGAGGAGGAGACGGACAGAGAGGAGGAGAAAGGACAGAGAGGAGGAGAAAGGACAGAGAGGAGGAGATGGACAGAGAGGAGGAGACAGACAGAGAGGAGGAGATAGACAGAGAGGAGGAGAAAGATAGAGACAGAGAGGAAAATGTCTCTGGGGATATTTTAGGTTATCAGGTATGTCATTTAACACCTGCTGCGTTCTGTTAGAGAGTAGAGGAAGAGACGAGAGGAGAAGAGAGGAGGATGGGAGAGGAGAAGAGGGAGGATGGGAGAGGAGAAGAGAGGAGGATGGGAGAGGAGAAGAGGAGGATGGGAGAGGAGAAGAGAGGAGGATGGGAGAGGAGAAGAGAGGAGGATGGGACAGGAGAAGAGGAGGATGGGAGAGGAGAAGAGGAGGATGGGAGAGGAGAAGAGGAGGATGGGAGAGGAGAAGAGAGGAGGATGGGAGAGGAGAAGAGAGGAGGATGGGACAGGAGAAGAGGAGGATGGGAGAGGAGAAGAGGAGGATGGGAGAGGAGAAGAGGAGGATGGGAGAGGAGAAGAGGGAGGATGGGAGAGGAGAAGAGGAGGATGGGAGAGGAGAAGAGAGGAGGATGGGAGAGGAGAAGAGAGGAGGATGGGAGAGGAGAAGAGGAGGATGGGAGAGGAGGTGAAGTTTGGTGAAGCTGTAATCAAAGTGGCAACAAATGAATAGAAACAAATTCGTACATGAAACTAAAAGGACGGACTAAAGTTGAGGTTATTCTTGATGCTACCGTAGACGAGAACTATGGAGGATGTTAATTAATCAATGTGAGATTTGTTTAATGTCACCACTTGAGGAATCAATATATATTTCACCAGCTTGGAGGGCTATCTTTTTAAGACGATCCCAGTTGTGGTTCCACAGACACTTATCAATTATTAAAAGGATGAAACTCAAAGAAGTGCTTCCACATATGAAACGAGACGATAAAAGATGCAGCGACAACCATCAACCAATCTGTTCCCAGATGTCGTACCTGCTCCTGATGCCACGTCAGGGATTCAGGTTTATGTCGGGTTATTTATGGAGGAGGTGGACCACCTCTCCTGGATTACAGACCACCTCACTGACTGATCAGAGAAGCAGGTAAAAACAGCAGAGTTCACACAACAGATATTTAATGATGCACTCACTGACTAAAGGCATCATTAGATGTGTGATCAGCACCTCCTCTAGGAAACTGTACCATTGTAGGTTTCACTAAAATAAATGATAGTAAATATAAAGAAGGAGCCTTGTGAATTCTGGAAATAAAATCCTCAACATATTAGACAACTACAGAAACTTGATCTGGACTCACGGACATCTCTGAGATCAACTGAAAAAGATGCACACGGGATGCAATCAGGTTTCACTAGAGCAAAGAACGCTGATCTACTCCTCTCACATCTTTCTGTGTGTGTTTGATGGGCAGTGAAATGGACACACACACACACACACACACACACACACACACACACACACACACACACACACACACACACACACACACACACACACACACACACAATTATCAACATCTATTTCTGATGGATTTGATTTATTACGGCATCATGCATAAATAATATGCCCAGCCCAAACAGGCTCATAAGACAGCATTATTAAGAAAATAAAGAGACAGCAGCAGAAAGCAGAGTAGCAGCATGAATTACATTATGAGAGAAACATATGATGTCCATCCCATACTGCATTATGTCCCATAAGTTGTTGCAGCAGTTTTGGAGTTAATACCATCCGTTCCACATACCACATTAAGACACCAACAACACCACAGAAAAAGCCATGCT
>CAMQGK010000110.1:1455000-1550000 GCA_947000775.1 Pterois miles | reverse complement strand
TGTATCTGTCCGACTCCTCTGCACCTTGACGCTGACACCCTTGAAGCTGCCTAACTGTGTCTGTGCAGCATGAAAACAACACATTAGCTCTGACATGATCCGTACACTACAGGCTGCTGTGTTGAAACTATCCTCGGCGCTAGAACCATGTAGGAGCTCGCTGTGCCGCTACGTCTCTTGGCTCTCTCCAAAGTGATGAAAATTTGTCAGACTTCACCACCGAGGTCAGTTTCTATCACACTGGTCCAGGGAATCAGAAGACCTCTACGGAGCACCCCATGGTCCTGAAACCTTCTAAAGTGCCCTATGGCACTGTAACAATGCCAGGCTCTGAATGCCTCTAATGAGGTCTCCTTGGTCCTGAATTCCAGTCAAGCTGTGCAAATCTGTACATAAACCTCAGGTAGCTACGTTGAACTGTGTTAGAGCTCACTGAGGCAGATAAACTATGTTGGAGCTGAAACTATCCACAGCTCACTGTCACAATACGACCACTTGCTCCGACACCACATCAGCTCTCTCCAGTGACTGAAACCCTGCTTGGCCTCGTTACTGAGGTCACTTTCTGCTACACTTATTGCTCCTTGTGACAACTTAGCTGGATGTACTCGAGGCCTATTAAAAGAGGCTGGGTCACGCTTCATCACATCTTTGGGGTACAACACACGCGCAGTAAAATCCGATCTGCGCTGGCCGAAATTGAGCTAATCGCAACACACAACCACAGCTGCAGTTACACTGCGCATGTGTAATACCCCATACCCCAGGACCCGTTCTGCCCATGTCCCACCTCCTTCAACAGGCCTTGGCTCTATCCAGGAACAACAGCCAGCTCTGTTGGACCTATACATGGTGCTGAACTCATGTAGCAGCTCACAGACACTGATAGCACATTTGAGCTCTCCCTGGCCCTGAAACCCTCTAAAGTGCCACTATAGTAATGCTACGGCTACCTCTACTGTGCTGGAAATATCTAAAACTCATCAGCGAGGTTTGTTTCTCTTACACTGTTTCTGGGTCTCAGAATACCTCTCATGAACTCTCCTTGGCCCTCAATTGTTATATTCAAGCTGTTCAAATCTATACATAAATGTTAAGTGTCCATGTGGACCTATGTTACGATGTTGAACTATGTTCACAAACTGCAAAATCTGATCTGAAATCTGCAAAAACTCTTGTGAAACCACTGCCCAATGACCAATCCCAACCTTAACTGTCTCATGGGAGTTTCCTGAGCTCAGAGTTTATCTTATCGTAGAGCTGCCGGTTCCCAAACCCTCCCTGGGTCCTCATGGGCTCCTGTTACCAAACTATATCGCTGTCCTGGTGTCCGTCTCCTCAGTGCTGCTGACTGACAGCCACGTTAGAAGTAAGATAATCTAGTCAGATTGTATGTTACTGGCTTCACAGGGATGTTCAGTCTGCACACTGAAATACCAATTTTGATGATGCTCTGAGTAAATCTTCCTCTGCTCCTTTCAGAGTAAAAATCTGGATATACAGTAGCATTTTGGTTCATATTGAAGATATTGCAAAACCAGTTTAGTGTTGTATTTGCCCAGTAATATTCAGCTGTACTGCCCCTCTCCTCCTTCCATCCTTCCCATACTCTCTCCTGCTCCCTCTGCTTCCTTCCATCTTGCCTCATCCTGCCCTCTATTTATGCTATCCTCACTTCAGCACTGCAAACTCCTCTCCTCCACCCTTGTATTTTTAAGTGTCCCTTGTTTAACACTCCCTCCCCTATCTCCCTCCTCCTCTCCCCACCCATCTTTCTCTTGTCCTTTACTCACTTCTTCCATCTTTTCTCACTTCACCCTGCCCTTACTCTTTGGTCCTTACCTATATTGCTCTACCTCTTGGTTGTGCCAGGTCTCCCTCCTCCTCCTCCTCCCTCCTCCTCTCCTCATCTCCTCATCTCCTAGCCTCCTGTATAATAGATGTGGCTGTAACGCCAGTCAGCTGAGCGGGATGATGAGGCCGCTCCAGAAACAGAGAGAGAGACAGACGGAGAGAGAAGGCTCCCCCCAAAATGGGCTCTATTACTGCGCTCCCACCCACCCACACGCTCGCGCGCGAACGGATACAGGCATACGCGCGCGAGCGCACACAAGCCCAACGCACACATACGCACGCACTAGCACGCACAAGCACGCACACATTCCCACACAGGCACGGCGGGGCTGCCAGCCTGAACACGCATCGCAGAGAAGAAGTGAGTCGCCAAAATAACGATCATTCCTCCACCGTTTGAACCAGAAGCCGGTGTGCTGGACGTGGGAGAGCTTTAAATATATATATAATATATATATAATATACTGGCTGTAGTCTCACAGAAATGCAGAGTCCACCAACACTGGCAGCACAGGCGCAAAAAAGAGCGCAGTCGCACAGTGAGCGGGTTAAAGCAGAGCCTAATCAGATTACAGCGATGATTCATTTCCTGGCCACTAAGAATCAAACTACTGTTGGCACCGAGCGCAGCCTGGCATCCCCGGGCAGGAAAACCAGCCGCACAGCAGAGCTGCGTCCTCCGCCATCTCACACACCCTGCATTATTAACAGCCGATCAATCAGCCTTACCTTCATCGATCTCCACCTTCTCTCCTCTTGTCTCGGCTCTTTTCTCCAGAATCCCTCCTTCCTCCTCTCCCGATCCTTCCACTAATGGATGCCTTAAATCAAAAAGGCGATCAGGCTCGGCTGCTCATCCCAACTCCTGCTCTCCTCTCCTGCGCGGCTCCTTCCCATCCACACAGCCTCTCTTGGTAGTTTTCTGAGGCTGAATAAACGGGTGTGTGTGTGTGTGTGTGTGTGTGTGTGTGTGTGTGTGTGTGTGTGTGTGTGTGTGTGTGTGTGGGAGACTGGACAGCAGCAGAAGCAGCGGAATTACCGGAACAGACGCGCGCACAAGTCAGGCAACAGCAAAAAGGGGGCGAACCGGGAATCCAGGTGCCGGCGGTGTCACCGTGCAAACCCACGAGAAGCACTCACGTACGCAAAGATCCTCAGCCGAGAAGGGTGGGTGGAGGACGCTCATCTCAAGTCCCGGGAAAAATCCGTGCGCAGCTCTGGTTTGTGCTTCAAGCCCCAAATGAGAAACTACACCCACCAACACCGAGGGTGTCCTTGAGGGTAAATAACCTTCCCACCTGTCCAGGCATCCGTCCCAGGCGGCGAACGGGGCTCTGTTTCCAAATCCTGCAGCTCTGCCCCGGTTGGGCCTATTTGGCAAATAAAACTATTTCAATTCCCAAATATCCCGGTAACGCGCGCGGTTTCCATCTGTCAGCACCCAGGGCTGGAAGATAGTTGTCTTTTTCTTTCCCCAAACCAAGAAGGAACATGTAATCCCGGTCCGGTAGCCGTGAAGCGGGTCCGGGCGGTGTCCAGTTCCGTCCTCCGTGATCAAGTAGAAATCACACAGCTGACAGCGGACTGAGATAATCCACGGAGGAGCTCCCACGGCGTCCTCCAGGAACTGACTGCAGTTCTGAGAGAAATGACCGGTCTAGCGGCACCGATGAAGCTCCGTTTTCAACAAGCTAACATCTCGGTTAACATCTCCGTGGAGGCGCGCAGACCCGCAGCAGGCGGGAGCACCGAGAGTCGCCTGTTTTTGGAGAAAGACAACTCAGCCCGCCGCTGCACACGGTAATCCTCACCGCTCGGTCCGGTGAAATCCTCGGTCCGGTGAAATCCTCCGGTCTGACCCGCCGCCGCTGCTGAGGACGGTTAACACACCGGGAAAGTTTGAATCCAGCAGCACATTTCAGCGCGTGCTCCCGCCGGTTGGAAGCGGCTGTAGGTGCGCGAGGCTGACTGACTGGGAGGGAGGGGCCGAGCAGCGTGCACGAGAGGCTGCGCGAGAGCTTCCAACAAAAAGACACACCCATACAATCTATCCATCCATTCATCTATCTATCTATCCATCTATCTATCTATCTATCATCTATCTATCAATCTATTTATCCATCTATCTATCTATCTATCTATCTATCTATCTATCTATCTATCTATCTATCTATCTATCTATCCATCTATCTATCAATCTATTTATCCATCTATCTATCTATCTATCCATATATCTATCTATCCATCTATCTGTCTCTCATCTATCTATCTATCTATCTATCTATCTATCTATCTATCTATCTATTTATCCATCTATCTATCTATCTATCTATCTATCTATCTATCTATCTATCTATCCATCTATCTATCTATTTATCCATCTATCTATCTATCTATCTATCTATCTATCTATCTATCCATCTATCTGTCTCTCATCTATCTATCTATCTATCTATCCATCTATCAATCTATTTATCCATCTATCTATCTATCTATCTATGTATCTATCTATCTATCTATCATCAATCTATTTATCCATCTATCCATCTATCTATCTATCCATCCATCTATCAATCTATTTATCCATCTATCATCTATCTATCTATCCATCTATCTATCTATCTATCCATCTATCTGTCTCTCATCTATCTATCTATCTATCCATCTATCAATCTATTTATCCATCTATCTATCTATCACAGTATCTATCTATCTATCTATCTATCAATCCATCTATCTATCTATCTATCTATCTATCTATCTATCTATCTATCTATCCATCTATCAATCTATTTATCCATCTATCATCTATCTATCCATTTCTATGTTCCCTGTATAAGTGAACCTTCTCCGGATGTGCCGAACGCTCCCGGATGTGCCGGATGTGCCGAACGCTCCCGGATGTGCCGAACGCGTCTGGATGTGCCGAACGCTCCCGGATGTGCCGGATGTGCCGAACGCTCCCGGATGTGCCGAACGCGTCCGGATGTGCCGAACGCTCCCGGATGTGCCGAACGCTCCCGGATGTGCCGAACGCTCCCGGATGTGCCGAACGCGTCCGGATGTGCCGAACGCTCCCGGATGTGCCGGATGTGCCGAACGCTCCCGGATGTGCCGAACGCGTCCGGATGTGCCGAACGCCCCGGATGTGCCGACGCTCCCGGATGTGCCGACGCTCCCGGTGTGCCGAACGCGTCCGGATGTGCCGACGCTCCCGGATGTGCCGAACGCGTCCGGAGGCCTGTTGACTGTCAATAAACTCCGACCTGCTGTTGATCAGAATCCAAACGGCTCAGTGTGAAACAGAAACATTCAGCTAAACTAAGCTAGTCAGCGTCGATAAAAAGACTAGAATAAAACTGAGACTTGTATATAAGAAACATTTCCAGGGTTGACTGATGAAAAAGCGTGTTAACAGTACAGCTCACACCACGACAACGTTGACAAAGTTACTGACACAATAACAGGTTTTGAAATATGAATAAAGTTGTTTTGGGTGAGTTACCATCTTTTGCAGACATGTAATAAAGTTGTGATGTCTCTTGGAACAGCTGTGACGATTGCAAATCAAAGATCAGGAGACACATCAAGAATCAACCAGCAGCTCAGATCCATCACATTTCATAGGTTTTATTATTTTTACGTCACATTCTGGGTATCTTACAGTTCTTCTCAATCGCTTTGGCTCATTTTTCAAAACAAACATTAACTTTCTCCAACCTGGACGTGTGATTGTCACAGCGGTTTGACGGAGCATCACAGCTCTAATCCATGTCTGCAAATGTTAGTAACTCACCCAAAACACTTCATTCATGCTTCAAAACCAGTTATTGTGACAGTCAAATCTTCAATGGCACCAAAACGAAAAGTTGTTTTGTCATGATGTGAGCCGTTCTGGTCTAAATGTTATGATGTTTTTCACCGTGGTCAATCCTGGAAATGTTTCTTACATACTAATCTGTGTTTTGTTCTACTTTTTGTTGACACTGACTGCTCATTGTACTATACGAATGTCAGTTTTGTCCAGCTGGATGCTGTTGTGTATCACACTGAGCTGTTTAGATTCCCATTTCAACGGGAGATTAAAGTTCACTGGGGTAAATCAAAACTGTACACTATTGATATACACAGAAACCAGATGTGTACATGTATGTAATATATTATAGAGTAGTACAGAGTAATGTATTTATGTCGTTACATGTCCTGTAAACAGAAAACAAAGACACCTATGATAAAAAAAACAAACCCTGTAACAAAGGAAGACCCTGCTGTGGTTCATGCATCTCTGACAGATTCTGATAACTGAATGGACCATTTTCATGTGCAAATGATGAAATAATGTTTAGAAGTAGTGAAGTGTATGATAAGTTGGTTATTGTGCCGTATTGTAGACAATCACACCGATTCTTTTGCTCATGTGCCAAAACGTGCAATTTGTTTGAAACAGTGAGACAAAGCGAATGTTGTAGATACAGTTAAATATGAATAATATGCATTGTTGAGTTTGCCAGTGCTTGTTGCACAGCTAGTGTTAGCATACAGTGAAACAATACTTAAACAAAGCAACAACATACCTGCATGGATGCATTTATATTTTTAAATGTATCACAAGTAAAGCACCCAGCACTTTTTAAGCTAATGCAAATAAGAATGGGGTTTACTTCTAAATAACAGAGAAGACAATTATGGTATATTTTTAGTCACAATGACCAAAGAAGTGGGCCAACTTGAATAGGAACAGACAGGAGAAGTGAATTCAAATCTGTCACTTCATGTTTATGGTGACTGACATAAGAGTGAAAGTGATGAGGATAGAAGAAGGGGAGTAGTATGTATGTAGTCTGAAGTCTGAGGAGGGAAAGGAAGGGAAGGGTGTCGGCGGCATCAGGGTGGCTCAGCTGGGGTTGTCAGTGAATTAGAATTAGCAGCGTCGGGGGAGAGCTGCACCGTTGGGTGCACGTGGACTGAATGTTGAACATTGTGACGCTGCGTAAGAGGAAACGTGCTTTGCATCTCTCAGTTAAATGCCAATACTGTAAACCTGAGGGAGCACGAGCAGACATGACGATGGATGAGATGTGACTTGGTGATAAATGGAAGGGTGGCGGACATGGAGAGCCATCCGCCACAATACACACACACTGTACAACACACACACTGTTACACTGTGGTTTAAAGCAAGAGATAAGGTCTGTTCAGGAAACGCAACATGGCAGTAAAGACAAGTAACAGGGTCAACAAGGTAAAGAAGAAAGCCCAGCGCTTCCTTCTAGGGATGTTAGTATTTAACCGATTAAGCCATAATTGACATGAAGCATTGTAGCCAATTAACACTACTGCTTAAACACTTAAAAGAAATATTAATAATTAATTAAAAATCTGAGATAAACTCAGAGGAGCAGCTCCTCACTTTAGGGAGAAAAGCTGGTCCACCTTAAGAGTCCACCTTAAGAGCCGGTGCAGATCCAGGAAGTTGGCTCTGGACTTCCAGCTGAGGAGTTGTAGCGTCGTAGCATTTATTCACCGACAAATAAACTGAACACATACTGTCTGCTACAGCTACATTCACAGCTACAACGCCACCAACAAACACACACTGACCACCACCACACACACACACGGTCTGTTGGAAACAAGCTGAGGTTACGCTACAGCGGGCAGGAAGTCACCGGCAACGCTAGCAGCTAGCAGCCGCATATCGTGGCACAAACACACAAAGTGTTTGTCTGACAATTGCTATTGCTAATCTGGGCAGACTCACAGCTGACTGACCTGATAAACTAAACTAAATGTGGTGGAGACTTTTACTGGGGAAGTGGCTGCATGTCCACGACACTACACACAGCACCGTGGCTGCTACAGTAACTCTGCTGACGGTGAACTGGAGACAGTGAACGCAGCACCGCGGCTGCTACAGTAACTCTGCTGACGGTGAACTGGAGACAGTGAACGCAGCACCGTGGCTGCTCTCTTGATGGTGAACTGGAGACAGTGAAAGCAGCCCGGAGGCCACACCATGGCTGCTACAGTAACTCTGCTGACGATGAACTGGAGACAGTGAACCCCATCTCTCTGCTGCTGACAGTTTTCCACCCATGCTCTCAGTAACTCTCTACGTGATGGAGACAGTGAACGTAGCACCATGGCTGCTCTCTTGATGGTGAACTGGAGACAGTGAACGCAGCACCATGGCTGCTACAGTAACTCTGCTGACAATGAACTGGAGACAGTGAACGCAGCACTGTGGCTGCTACAGTAACTCTGCTGACGGTGAACTGGAGACAGTGAACGCAGCACCGTGGCTGCTCTCTTGATGGTGAACTGGAGACAGTGAACGCAGCACCGTGGCTGCTACAGTAACTCTGCTGACGATGAACTGGAGACAGTTAACGCAGCACCATGGCTGCTACAGTAACTCTGCTGACGGTGAACTGGAGACAGTGAACGCAGCACCGTGGCTGCTCTCTTGATGGTGAACTGGAGACAGTGAACGCAGCACCATGGCTGCTACAGTAACTCTGCTGACGGTGAACTGGAGACACTGAATGCAGCACCGTGGCTGCTACAGTAACTCTGCTGACGGTGAACTGGAGACAGTGAACGCAGCACCGTGGCTGCTACAGTAACTCTGCTGACGGTGAACTGGAGACAGTTAACACAGCACCGTGGCTGCTACAGTAACTCTGCTGACGGTGAACTGGAGACAGTGAACGCAGCACCGTGGCTGCTACAGTAACTCTGCTGATGGTGAACTGGAGACAGTGAACGCAGCACCGTGGCTGCTACAGTAACTCTGCTGACGGTGAACTGGAGACAGTGAACGCAGCACCGTGGCTGCTCTCTTGATGATGAACTGGAGACAGTGAACGCAGCACCGTGGCTGCTACAGTAACTCTGCTGACGATGAACTGGAGACAGTTAACGCAGCACCATGGCTGCTACAGTAACTCTGCTGACGGTGAACTGGAGACAGTGAACGCAGCACCGTGGCTGCTCTCTTGATGGTGAACTGGAGACAGTGAACGCAGCACCGTTGCTGCTACAGTAACTCTGCTGACGGTGAACTGGAGACACTGAATGCAGCACCGTGGCTGCTACAGTAACTCTCCTGACGGTGAACTGGAGACTCAGTTGTCTGTTGTGCTTATATACTGCAGCTGGTGCATCGCTACATGCAAGGCACAAATCTTATTGGTTAACGTTTAACAATCAGTTAACGAGGGTTGGTTATTGGTTAAGAACATTTTTCAAAATTAGCATCCCTTCTTCCTTCCATGCTCTCTCTCTCTCTCTCTCTCTCTCTCTCTCTCTCTCTCTCCCAGTGACTAGTCATTGTGTTTAAGTGATGAAATATATGAAACAGAAGGGGGGATGCCAAATCTCTAGTGTTTTCTGTCTTTCTCTTTGTTACACACACACACACACACACACACACACACACACACACACATAATCTCTGACCTACATGCACACATGTTACAACAAATGCATAGATCAGACTTGATAGAGTGAAGCGGTGGATTGTAAATATGAGGACAGGCTGGTGGATATCGCTGATGATTTGGTATTGAACTGTATTAAACCTTCTCAAATAATGTGCCATTAAGACCCGAGACAATGCAGAATTTTCATTTCATAAAAACACGAGCAGCTGATTTTGCTGATAAAATGAACAACTCAACAGGGAAATGACCCTCTGGGGTGTTTGGCTGAAATGAAAGCTTCTGTAATCTTTAAGCATAGCGGCACAGCGTGGAAACCCTCAGGTCTGCTGTTCATGTGGACAAATCAACTGACGATTCCCATCAAGTTATCTGCTTTAGTGTGCAGTCCAGTGTTGGACACAGATATATCACATGCTCCACACACAGTAATCAAAAAGTACAAGGTTGTACATGTAAAATATATCAGTTCCAGGGATCAATTGCAACATGCAGTATTTATCACAACACAATGCTGCTGCAGTTATAAATATAAAAGATGAATTGTGACGCCGCTCACGTTGGGGGAATATAGACCAACAATTAATGGACTCTCACCAAAGCTCTCAATACATCAAATAATTCCTCCATGTTTCTCTCATGATAGCAGACAGAGAGTAACATGTTGGCTCGGCTGAGGTAGTTAACATATGGTCCGGGAATGTCTCGGGATCCCCCAGACAGAGCTGGTCAATGTGGCCTGGGAAAGGGTAGACTGGGGTCCCCTGCCGGAGCTGTTGCCACCATGACCTGACCCCGGATACATTAAAGACAGACAGAGTATTTCTCTGATTTGTCTATTATCTCTCTCTCTCTCTCAAAGACCAGACATTTACTAAAGAGCAGGATAACAGCTGGCAGTTAAATGTTAGGCTGCTTTCTGTTTCTCCAACCAAACTGAATTTAAAGTAGATAGTCAATATTCACTGCAAAATTTGAACCAGAAGTGGAGGGCTATCTTATAATTGAATGAAAAAAATTGATTCCAATTCATTCCTGTGTCTCTTCAGGAGACAAACCACACTCTACATTCAACAACTGTCCCAACTACAATCACAGAAGTTTTTATAACACTAGTTCAGTAATTATTACCATAAAATAAATCAACTAGATATGAAGCTGGACTCAGGACCAAACACAGACACACACAAGGCAATAAAAGATAATTGATTCACAGTAATGTAATTATGTTTCCTTTTTTCCCTCCACTTTTCTAATGAACTAAGTTCAAGTCATTTGCTGTAAGGACAGTTCTTAATAAAAAGTTCTGCACTTCACCAAATTTTTAATTTGGCTAACAAGCGATAAAGTAACTTCCATCTCATCAGTCGTCCTCGGAGAAATCATCTCACACAGATGCCATCTGAATCTAAACACTGTTTCCTGCCTTCTTTATTAAAAACCTCCTGCTGCCCTCCTCCTAGATGGATGCCTCAACACCAGAAAAAAACAAAACAAAAAAACTTTCCTGGTCTGTGATTTTTTTCTCATTAAATTAAACAGACACCTTTATGGATAAGCTAAGTCAGCTCAAGTTTCTTGGTAAAACCTGAGAACGATTGCCCTCATGGTAAAAAGAAACCAGTGTTTGGAGATGGGACATGAGACACGATCTGACCATCCACTCAGTCATGGTGGATAAAAGCACCCTTCAGCAGCAAGGCAGTTCACAGTGCTAGGGCTGTAAGACAAGATATCACTGGCATACAAGGCAGTGAAGAAAAACACACATGAGATTTAAACCGATAAAAAATAATAAGCCTCATTAGACAGGTTGAACTTCATAAAATGTGGTGGCAAACAGAACAAGGTTAAAGGAGCATTGCGTTGAATCTTATGCAACCAACTGAAGCCTCTCCTGTGTGCCAAGCATGTTGAAGATCTGCGGTGGTCAATGTTAAAACACAAATGTCCGTTTCTAGAACGACAGGAGCGAGTCATGGTATCGACTCCAGCTCAGGCAGTGAAAAGTTAACTGTGCTTAGTTTGTCCGTTCTGGGCTACTGTAGAAACATGGAGGTGAAACATGGTGGACTCTGTGGAGAGGATCCGCCCCCTCATGTAGACACAGTATAAACGGTCATTCTAAGGCATAGCTGTCTAACTCAGGTGTAATTATATTTGGCCCATGAGATGATATCAAATGTCAATCAGAGCTGGCCCTCCGGTATATAACGCATGAACCACTATCACTACAAAAAACATGCACAGTTGTAGTCAATTGCTCACTGTGTATTTTCGACACCCCTGTTCTAAGGTACCGGAAACACAACAAATCTTATTATCAGGTGATTATACACTTAAGAAAACATACTAATTAATATTATATTCCATTTCTGTCAATGGATCCTTTTAACCTCGTACACACTGGTCTGGACTGAGAGCTGGAGCAGAGTTTTATGTGGTATTGGTACACAGTATGAAACTGAACGCTGCACCAGCTTAGAAATATGAACCATTCAGTGCTTTTTAAACCTTCAGTAGTATTTTAAGATCTGAGACCTGAGAACTGGACTGATGTGGTCTCTTCTGTTCTTAGTGAAGACTCTCAAGAATTAGCTGTCTGATCCTGTAAAGATGGCATTACAGTAGTCAAGCCTACTGAAGATGAAATCACGACCTTCTTTTATAAATCCTGCCCTGCTGAGACATAAGTCTTTTAATGCTTCATATGTTCTCACAGTGATATAGGCAGTTTTGAGGCCCATGACTGACCCATGAAGACTCCAGGTCTGGTTTGTGGTCTTTAACATTAGCGACTGAAGCTGAGCGCTGACTTGTAATCGCTCTTCTTTGGCTCCAGAACCAATTAATCCTGTTTTATTTTTTAACTGGAGGAAATGTTGGCAGATCCAGTTGTTGATTTGTTCAATACACCCACTCACTGCATTCAAAGTGATGCTGATGCCCTGACAACCAGCGAGATGAAGCTGATCCTTTTTTGGGCCTCTGTAGACACAACACTGACACTTACGGCCAACGTGTTCACTTTTACAGATCCAGCTGAACGGGCTGTTTCTGGCCAGCCAATAAATGAAAGTCCAGCTTTGTCTCTCCTCCTTCCAGCTCTGTGTTTGGATACCATCAACATTTGAGAAAAATACTTGGCTCTTAATGCTCCACTTTTCTTCACCAGCTAGTCACTAAGTTGATGAGGATGAACCATGTCTTAACTGTGCCCTGTAACCAAAACTATCCAGCAGTTTTGTATCTTGTATTGCCTCTAGTGGCCACTAGATGGAGGTTAGACTAGAATAGAGGTATTATCTATCTTGTATCAGAGGTACAGTTGTAGGGTGGAGGACCAGAGACCTGGACTACGAAGCCAGTTCAACATACGCAGGGTATCTTCTCGTTAAACTAACCCAAACAGCCGTGATCATGTGAAGCAATCCTACGATGCTGGTTATCAACTGCCCAGGGTTTCTCCATCTGGCTATGAGCATCTCCACATAAAAGGGGCGGGGTTAGCAGCATGTGACCAATCACAAGCATGGACAAGTCTAATGTCAGCAGAGTGGCACATTTTATAAACTGCAATATTAGACAAATACCAAGAACTTAAACACATGATCACAGATGTGTGAATGTGTAGATTAACAGACTTAATTTAACAGGATACTCAAAAGTCAGATGTAGTCATCTAGAAGGGGCAATGATATATAAATAGCTCTCAAAATATAAAAGATAAATTACCAATAATGTGGCGCGTATGATTATTTCATCTTTCTTTCACTTGTGACACGGACTTGACAGTAAGTAAAGAAAAAAATATAAAACCATAACTGGTGTTAAACACAGCATGAATCCAGCTGCCCTTCCTGCATGTGTCAGTTTAAACTGTGCTGTTTTTAGCTGGATTATGGCTGTAACGTCTTCGTCTTTGTGTAATATTGTCATACGATCCACACACCAAGCTCTGATTGGTCAATAAGTGGCGTTTTTATGCAAACTGATCTCTCATCTGGAACATCACCTGCTCCAAAGCAGCTCAGGTGTTCAGCATATATTCCCTGGTAAGAAGTGATCCACCATCGTAGGACGTAAAACCCTGAAGGGTTAACCCTGAAGTTACCTCGCTAATCCTACTTCCTAGCTCAGACCTCAGACTGGTCATAATGTCCTGTTGATATCTCGTCCTCAGCAGATGTTGTGATGTGCAAAGCAATCTAATGGACTTGTGCTAAAAAAAGTGGCATAACAGAAGAGAACAATCAGAATAATCTGGTTCGTTATATGTTTAAGTTGAAGAATATTAATTCCAACACTGTGTTTCCTAAACAGTCGACCGGTTCCTCTGTTTTCTGTCAAGTTGCTACATGACAGCAGAACAATATTGTATTGAATCTGGCTGACAGAGCGAGAAGACTTTTATTCTGTTTGAGCCCTGGGCTTAAAGATTTAACAGCTGTTTCATTCAAGTATCTGAGTTCATGAAAACCTCAATATAATTCAAGCAACTCATGAATTATGGAAAAACAAACTATTATGTGTGTAGTGTAAGAACACAGACCAGCATTGTGGTTAGGGAGGATAGAGTACAAGCTGCATGGAAATATAATCAATCTGCATTCAGGCTGCGTGATACAAGCAGTCTGGAAGGACAAATGGGAAATAAAAGTTTCCATAAGGGACTCTTGTTGTAGAGTTTCAAACAGCAATATCTTTCACTCAAGCTTTCAGGTTGGTAAGCACAAGAGCATACGTTGTCTCATTGGAATCATGACCTTTGTATCTTGTCATCTCCTTTCGGCTTCTTGTCTGTCTTCAGTAAACTATCTAATGAAGCAGAAATGCCTTAAAGACAGCCAGAAAATTTAAATGGCCTCCTAAATTACTCTGGAACAGCATGTGATGTTTTCTGACAGGAGAATGAAGCCACCAGCTACGATGTGCTGTTATGTCCCTGGTTCCCTGCAGGCCCTGACAGTGGGCAGACAGCATGAGTGGGCTACTAGTTTGAACCCCTGAGTGATAACCTGACTGTAAGAGTTAATGAATGATGCATCTTCTCCATCTCATAATAACCACAGTGCCCTGGTAAATCAGGCACCTTTGTCCCTCATATGTCCTGTTTCTCTCCTCTGTGAGTTTGACTGCAACTACATTCTTATCTGGGTTTTTCAACTGGAAACGTCCACTCAGCTGTTGGCAAAAAACAGTGACATAGGTTACCAAAGTAAGTTAATCAATAATTTTATGAATAACACTGGAAACACTAGCTGTGCCAAGTTTGAAAATAACTGAAAGGGTTAGTTCAGATTTTTTGAAGTGGGGCTGTACATATACTGCTGTGTTCTTAAGGTAAAATCACTGCTTTTGTGAATGGAGTCTGGTGGCTTTGAAGAGGGCGACAGAACGGCATCAGTTCACTGTCTCCAACTGACATCTGAACCACTGGGGCATCCACAGCAGTACATTGCTCAGCTTCCTGTCAGTACTCCAGATTGCTTCTCCAAATTAGGAGCATGCCGACGACCATATAAGTTACTGTATGTAATGTCAATACACTGACTCGGGGGCGCCACACCTGTGGGTGTTGTGACACCTGCAATTTCACTGAAACTTGATTTCATACCTTCCAGTTTTTCCTGAGATGAAACAATCTAAAATCTGTAAAAAAAAAAAAACAGTGCGTCAGAAAATAAGTTCACCCAAC
Organism: Pterois miles; assembly: GCA_947000775.1. Taxonomy (NCBI): domain Eukaryota; kingdom Metazoa; phylum Chordata; class Actinopteri; order Perciformes; family Scorpaenidae; genus Pterois; species Pterois miles. The sequence continues at coordinate 1,535,006 of CAMQGK010000110.1, read as the reverse complement.
ATGAAAGGCTACTGGTGAAGTTAGATCAACTGAACGGCCATCCAGCCAATCACAGCTATTTGTCCAACCCACCAGCCAGCGCAGAGTACACCTAACATTTAGTCAGAAACTGAGCTTCAACCAGACACCAGCTGTCTAAACCTGAGGTATGAAATGACTGTTAACTAGCTAGTGACGTAGAAATGTCTTCAGTCTTATATGACGTCAGTCATGTTATGAGATGTTATTGTTATGTTATATGACGTCAGTTATGTTATGAGATGTTATTGTTATGTTATATGACGTCATTGTTATGTTATGAGATGTCATTGTTATGTTATGAGATGTTATTGTTATGTTATATGACGTCAGTTATGTTATGAGATGTTATTGTTATGTTATATGACGTCATTGTTATGTTATGAGATGTTATTGTTATGTTATATGACGTCAGTTATGTTATGAGATGTTATTGTTATGTTATATGACGTCAGTCATGTTATGAGATGTTATTGTTATGTTATATGACGTCAGTCATGTTATGAGATGTTATTGTTATGTTATATGACGTCAGTTATGTTATGAGATGTTATTGTTATGTTATATGACGTCAGTTATGTTATGAGATGTTATTGTTATGTTATATGACGTCAGTTATGTTATGAGATGTTATTGTTATGTTATATGACGTCATTGTTATGTTATGAGATGTCATTGTTATGTTATGAGATGTCATTGTAATGTTATGTGATGTCATTGTAATGTTATGTGATGTCATTGTAATGTTATGAGATGTCATTGTAATGTTATATGACGTCATTGTTATGTTATGAGATGTCATTGTAATGTTATGAGATGTCATTGTAATGTTATATGACGTCATTGTTATGTTATGAGATGTCATTGTAATGTTATGTGACGTCATTGTTATGTTATGAGATGTCATTGTAATGTTATGTTTTTTTAGATGTCATTGTAATGTTATGAGATGTCATTGTAATGTTATGTGATGTCATTGTAATGTTATGAGATGTCATTGTAATGTTATGTGATGTCATTGTAATGTTATGAGATGTCATTGTAATGTTATGAGATGTCATTGTAATGTTATGAGATGTCATTGTAATGTTATGAGATGTCATTGTAATGTTATGTGATGTCATTGTAATGTTATGTGATGTCATTGTAATGTTATGAGATGTCATTGTAATGTTATGTGATGTCATTGTAATGTTATGAGATGTCATTGTTATGTTATGTGATGTCATTGTTATGTTATGAGATGTCATTGTTATGTTATGAGATGTCATTGTAATGTTATGAGATGTCATTGTAATGTTATGAGATGTCATTGTAATGTTATGTGATGTCATTGTAATGTTATGAGATGTCATTGTAATGTTATGAGATGTCATTGTAATGTTATGAGATGTCATTGTAATGTTATATGACATCATTGTTATGTTATGAGATGTCATTGTTATGGCATTTACACACTAAAACATACGTACACTGATTAAAATTTGTCAGATTTGACCACAAAAGGATGACCACTGGAAAGCTAGAAAATGTTGCATTGTGGGTAATGTAGGCACCAGGTTTTGACAGGGAAGAAGAATGCATTGAATGCATGTTTATCATGTTTATCCTTTTTTAAATAAAAAGCCTGTCCATAGTGAGTCCATCAGTGTTATAGGGATGCGATGTGGAATCAATGGAGCACAGCAGCAGAACATGAATGAATTGTCATGCACACACGATCGTTGGGCCTGAAAATGCAAATCACTTGCTGGTTGCATTAAATTAAAATTAATAAAACACCATGGGTTGGAGGTGCACAATTAATTGTCTCATTAATATACTGTATACTATGTTTTAAAATGAGAAAAAGTATTTTATTATTTTGCACACATCCCAAACATATCATTTGATATAAAGCAGCAGCATGACATATAGTTTATTAATGATCCATAATTATGCTTTTCACTGAAGTTAGCACTGACTCTAATGTGTAATCTCTTAAAGATAAAAGTTCATTAACATTCATTAGGGAATGCACTTATAACTCAGGTTAAGCTGAATGTTTTATGAGTGGTGATATAATGCATCAGTGAGCATTATACATTCTTGTAAGCAACGTCGCACACACAGTGACTGCATCCTAATTACTTATGAGCATGTTAAAGCTCAACAAGTGAGACTGTTCATATTAAAAATGATTGAAATGACTCTCTGTAATGTGAAAGGGGTGCTGGTACTGCAGAATCCAGAGGAAGCCAGCAACACCTCTGCAGGTTTTAGCTCGCTGATGTGGTTTCTCAGTCAGTAAAAAAACTGGTGATTTCCCCTAGCAGCTCCCTCACAAACCTGGAGGCAGCAATTTCCAGTGAACAAGCACAAATCATCTGTTCAGGACAACAAACGTTGGTCGTTGTGTGCAGTGGTGTGTGATTTTGCATGCATAGATTCATGCCAACATGCAGCAGCTGCATCATACAGACATAAATAAATACAGGTCATGGAACGATAGAGGGTCCATCCTCTGGGCAGCAGGAATGTGATCATTAATGTTCACAACAATCTGACGAAACAAGCTGCATCTCAATGACACAGCCTCAATAGATAAAGTTAAATGAACCAACTACATTAATGCAAGTAAATAAACATGATACAACTGATAAAAAAACAACAATGGTGTCCGATGTAGAAGAGGTGTACACCTCTGAATTACTCAGCATCACGGTGCAGTGAAAGTGATCGTTTGACTGTATATCGACATCATATCAGCTACATTACTACACTTTCAACAATATACTATCTGTAGGAAATGTCACAGACATGAAAAAAGTAAAGATCTATTTTTAAAACAACACTTCCTGGTTTCATTCCAAAATAAAACGCCTCAAGCGTTGTTTTTTTTTTTTTTTCTTTCTGTAGACAGAACTCCTTCATTTGTTAACACAAAGCTTTTATTCTGAAATATGTGCAGGACAGTGTTGTAGAACATGCAGTGACCTGCAGGGCTCCATGAATGAATATAGTACGGAGTTTTCATTGTGGATTACTATTATTTACACATGAGCATGTTTCTTGGTTTTTCTCTGTCTAAAATCAACATAAATGATATTCATAAAGACATGAAACGGTCATTATGAAAGTCAAACTCTGTGTAGAAAGAGCAGCAGCAGAAAAGCAGCTAGTGTGAACAACAGACATGTAAAACATGCAGCCGTGAGGTGAGCTGTCACACACTCGTGGCTATTCTGGCCCAGCGCTCATTGTACAATATATACAATTTGAATAACAATAAGCATGCAAAATATTATTAAAGACTGTAGTATTGAAAACTCCAATGTTACAGATAATTTTCTATAAAAGTGGTCTTACAACAGTTCTGTGAGGTGTGATGACCAAAGAGCAGAAGAGTGACGGCAGGATACTGGCTTCAACATGTGGCTCCTCCGGTTTCCCTGTTGGTTTGGTCGACTCAACAGAACAGCTGCTGACATAAATAATGGAAGAGAAGGGGAACCATCATTTGGCACCTCCACCTCCTCTGACAAACTGAAATGATCTCTGGCACGAAAAAGTAAAACTTAGTGATCATACTCTCTATTCATTTGCTTAGAGGATAGATGATGTTTTTTTTTTTCTTAGAGCGTCTGTATTTAGAAACCCTGTGTAAAAAAATAATAATTAAAAAATAAACACAACTCTCCACCTGTAAAACCGGATTCTGAAATAAAAGTTTTCAATTTCAGGAATGTGGGAAACAGTTTTATACCCACTTGACTAGAATCAGTGCTCATGAAAACCTCAATCTAACTCAACCAGCTCATGAATAATGGAAAACACTAACGGCGGTAACACTGTAACCTCATCCATTTTGTATCACGTTTCCCTCCATCCCTCTCTCTTTTTCTATTCCTTTCTCTCCTGTCTCCTCCCTCCATTCCTAACCCTTTCTTTCTATCTGTTCTCTCTTTTTCACCAAAACCCTCCACTTTCTAGCACTCCTCCTTCTTCTTCCATTTATCCGCCAAATAAACATTTTATTTCCAGCCGTACACTGCAGCCCGGCCACTACTGCTGCTCCCTCACTAAATGAGAGGTCCAGCTGCCACACAACTGTTGGCTGGCTTGATCAGGCTGTTCTCACACACTATTCACAGCTATACCTACGAAGAGTAATGCACTGTAATTTGTGTACATCCCTCAAAATGAATTTGTATGTAATTCACATGATCAAACCAGGAAATATAAAGAGCAGTGAACACCATGTAGGGAGGAGGTCGGGGTGGATGTGCGGGTCAAAAACGACCAGAAGTCAACGTTGATTTCTTTGTCACATAAATTACATGCTTATGTAACATCACTTCCAGTTATTTAAAACCAAACCAGTGAAGATAGAATTTTATTTTGAAAAGACTGGTGGAAATTGACACGTGTAGCTGGACATTCATAGAACAACAAATAAAAGGAGGAATATCTTTTTCAGAGGATATCATACGAACCATTCACAAAGAACCTCCCCCCCGTCTTCTTTCCTAAGGCGTCCCCCAGGGCTCACTGCTCGGTCCTCTCCTGTTCCTCCTCTACTTGCCTCCCTTTGGTAATAGCATACGCCATCATGTCCTCCACTTCCACTGCTACGCCGATGACATCCAGCTCTACATTTCCAATAAATCCATCCATACTGCCCTTTGACCAACTGCCTCACTGAAATTAAATCATGGACGCAAACTAACTTCCTCAAACTAAACTTTGCAACCTATGAGTCATTTTCGAAAGCATCCTTTCTTTCCAACACCACGTCAATCAGAACAGCAGGACTGCCTGTTACCACCTTAAAAAACATTGTTCATCTCCAACCATCACTCTCCTTCTCTGCAGCAGAAACTCTGATCCATGTCTTCAAGTACAGAGTCGACTACTGCAACAGCATTCTTTGCAGCACCCAAAGTCCTAAATAAACTCCAGTACATCCAGAACTCTGCTGATCGTTTGCTCCTGTGATCACATCACCCCTGTCCTCCAGAACCTCCACTGGCTCATTGTCCCATAATGGATCCTATTTAAAGTCATCCTTGTTGCAAAGCACCCCATAACATACCGGGCCCCTCTTACCTCAGCGACGTGCCCCACCATCACACTCCATCACACAGCATCCTGTCTCCACCACTCAGGTCCAAGCACAAAAGTGGTATTATGAAAGTGAAAATGACAAGCAAAGCTGGCATCAGGAAGGAGGGACTCTACATGCATATCTCTGCTTACATAGAAATAGACAGCAGCTAGGGACAAGGACAAGAAACAGACAGTCGAGTGTTCTGGTTGTCTAGTTGTTAACAATGCAAATAGTGCAAATAAATAAATAAATAAATAAATAAATACATACTGAATGGAAACATGTGGACTAGGTGATTATGTCTCATATATACTGTACATGTAAAGATGTTAAACAAAACAAGAGGAGTGTTATGAGTTTGTGAAGCTTTTTGTGAGCCCACCATCACCAGTTAAACTGAGGCCATTTCTCTGTCAGAGCAGGACAGAGTCGGATTGATGCTGTTATAAATAGCAGGCTGGACTACTGCAACGCTCTCAGGTCTACTGAGCAAGACAATAAATCAACTACAGCTACTGCAATTTAAATATCTGCTGCTCGAGTTCTGACCAACACCAAAAGGAAAGCACAATTGTTTTTTTTGTATTGATTTTTAAATGATTTTATTAGTTTACAAGGACACCAGACTAGCTCTCAGAAATGCTTTTGGTTCATGAAGAAGGAAGACCCCTCTGAGCAGAGCATTACGCTGGAACAGCCCTCCAGAGAAGAGCTGAAGATATTAATATTTACTAAAAACCCACTCAGTCTGGCTTTCAGTAGTGTTTTACAATTTCACTGGTTTAATTATGGATACTATTTTATACTACATTTTACTCATTTTTGTTTCAACAGCATTTTACTGCCTTGAGAAACTGTTGATCTTTATGACATACTGCATACTACGTATTGCTTGTTGATCACTTTCAAGTGCATTTGATTTGTTGGAAGCTGCTATATAAATAAAGTTTGATTGATTCCTGCAGTTTGCACCTGTTTGAAGATACTGTTTATCCCTCTCTATGTCTTCATCTAAACGTCCTTTTACAGTGCAGCTAACTTTCCACCCTCAGTTTTCTCATTCTTGCTTCTTCTATCCTCTTTGTCTCCGTCTTCATCCTTCCAACTTGTGATCACATTTGGCCTCAACTTCTCCTCTTTGTCCTCCTCGTGTCCAGTTATGTCTTCCTCATTCACATCAACCTCTTGTCCCCACATCCCTCATCCTCCTTTCCCTTCATAAATGTTCTCTCTGCTTTCATCGTGCTTCCCGTCAGCGAGACAAATAAGAACCATGGATCAGTTTCCAGAGTTTTCCAACCTCTTCTCTCCAAAGAGCCAGGCGATAAGAGAAGTGTTACAGAGGAGGATGATGGGTAATTATGCTGGTCTGGCGATATGCTTCGCTAATCTGGCTGCTCCCTCCCTCTTCATTTCTCATTCTTTCTGTCTCTGTTTGTCCAACTTCAGTCTCATAGTTTCTCATTATCTGCAGCACAGCAACCTCTCTCTCTCTCTCTCTCTCTCTCTCTCTCTCTCTCTCTCTCTCTCTCTCTCTCTCTCCCGGGCAGTAGTTTGGATGTAATATGTGCAATGGTGAAAAGACTGACTGTGCATTTAATTCATTCTGTTGGACTGCAGGCGCTGTAGATTTTTACTTGGCCTTGTGTGTGTGTGTGTGTGTGTGTGTGGCTGACTATTTGGTGAAATGATAAGACTTTAAGTCATTTATTTTATTAAGATAGCACATAAAATAATCAAATATTGAACAGCTCATCGGTGTGGGGGGTAGAGAAGGACAGAAGCAGACAGATTAATCAAAAGTTCATTCATGAGGCATTTAAAAGGAGAATATAGTGCATGTTTCCTTTAGTGTATTCATTCATTCATTCATTCATCGTCAACCGCTTATCCCGTTAGGGGGTCGCGGGGGGGCTGGAGCCGATCCCAGCTGGCATTGGGCGAAGGCGAGTTACACCCTGGACAGGTCTCTAGTCCTGGCAGGGCACATAGAGACAGACAACATAGAGACAGACAACCATTCACACTCACATTCACACCTACGGGACATTTAGAGTCATCAATTAACCTAAACTGCATGTCTTTGGACTGTGGGAGGAAGCTGGAGTACCCGGAGAAAACCCACGCTAACACGGGGAGAACATGCAAACTCCACACAGAAGAGTCCCAAGCTGGAATCGAACCTGCGACCCTCTTGCTTGAGGCGACAGCGCTAACCACTGCACCACCGTGCAGCCCCCTTTAGTGTATCATCACCTGAAAATAAGAGTACTTGTTTTCTTCTTACCTTATGGTATGTGTCTACAGCCTCTGTCCTCTCCATGCTTCCTGGTAGCGCAGTGATTCAAGAGAAGGACCTAAGCTGTTAAACTAAACTTTGTCAATCCAAAATAAAGACATATTCAGCAACTGCCTGGCTTGTTTGAAATGCTTTCAGAAATGCATTTTGGTGAACTATATCCATAATATTAGAGAAGGAAGTGTCCAAACAAGCCACCATGTTGGTTCTGGTTTGAAAGCTGTGAGAAGAGAAGAAGAGAAGAGCCCTCGAGTGTTTGTCCAATCAGGCGCCTTGCATCCAGTGGCAGCCCATTAAGTGTCCAATGCTGTGAAGCGAGGCAGTCCCTCGTGATAAAAATCACCCCTGTGGACATGAACCGTTTACTGTGGGAGTGGGTCCTCTTCACGTAGCTGGCCGCCATGTTTCTACAAACCAAACACTGACTCTAGCTAAGGACATTCACATTTTCATGTTTTCATGTCAGCCACCATAGTTCACCTCTAGATGTCTCTAAATCCTGATAATCGATTGTAGGATTCTGACAGCGGACCAGCTCCCACCCAGCTGACCTGCATCCTTCTGGCCCAGCTCTCTCTCTCTAAACCTGAACCATTAAACCAGCCCACTGCAACTCCTGCAAAATGCCGCACAATCATATTTTAGGGGTCTCAGTCCACTTCCACGCCCACTCCCTGCTTCCTCTGTCACCGCCTCCTCCAGCCATCAGGCCATCCACTCATTTTGCTGTTTCACCACTTTGCTGATGGATCAAAGGAGATGTGGTCTGTGGGAGAGCTCTTCATCCCCTCCTCACCCCCTCCTCACCCTTCCTCATCCCCTTCTCACCCCCCCCCCCCCCCCCCCCCCCCCCCTCCTCTCCCCCCCCCCCCCCCCCCTCCCCCCTCCCTCCCCCCTCCCTCCCCCCCCCCCCCCCCCTCCTCCCCCCCCCCCCCCCCCCCCCCCCCCCCCCCCCCCCCCCCCCCCCCCCCCTCCTCCCCCCCTCCTCCCCTTCCTCTCCCCTCCTCACCCTTCCTCATCCCCTTCTCACCCTTCCTCATCCCCTCCTCACCCCCTCCTCACCCTTCCCCCTCCTCACCCTTCCTCATCCCCTCCTCCCCCCCTCCTCCCCCTCCCCCCCCTCCTCACCTCCTCCTCATCCCCTCCTCACCCTTCCCATCCCCTTCTCACCCTTCCTCACCCCCTCCTCACCCCCCCCTCACCCCTCCTCATCCCCTTCTCACCCTTCCTCATCCCCTCCTCACCCCCTCCTCCCCCCCCTCCCCTCCTCACCCCCTCCTCCCCCTCCTCCCTCATCCCCTTCCCCCTCCTCATCCCCTCCTCACCCTTCCTCATCCCCTCCTCACCCCCTCCTCGCCCCTCCTCATCCCCTCCTCACCCCCTCCTCACCCTTCCTCATCCCCTCCTCACCCCTCCTCACCCCCTCCTCATCCCCTCCTCACCCCCTCCTCACCCTTCCTCATCCCCTTCTCACCCTTCCTCATCCCCTCCTCCCCCCTCCTCATCCCCTCCTCACCCTTCCTCATCCCCTCCTCACCCCTCCTCATCCCCTCCTCATCCCCTCCTCCCCCTCTCACCCTTCCTCATCCCCTTCTCACCCTTCCTCATCCCCTCCTCACCCCTCCTCATCCCCTCCTCATCCCCTCCTCACCCCCTCCTCACCCTTCCTCATCCCCTTCTCACCCTTCCTCACCCCCTCCTCGCCCCCTCCTCACCCTTCCTCATCCCCTCCTCGCCCCCTCCTCATCCCCTCCTCACCCCCTCCTTCCCCCCTCCTCATCCCCTCCTCACCCTTCCTCATCCCCTCCTCACCCCCTCCTCGCCCCCTCCTCATCCCCTCCTCATCCCCTTCTCACCCTTCCTCACCCCCTCCTCACCCCTTCCTCATCCCCTCCTCACCCCCTCCTCGCCCCTCCTCATCCCCTTCCTCACCCCCTCCTCACCCCCTCCTCACCCCTCCTCACCTCCTCATCCCCTCCTCATCCCCTTCTCACCCTTCCTCACCCCCTCCTCACCTCCTCATCCCCTCCTCATCCCCTTCTCACCCTTCCTCACCCCCTCCTCACCCCCTCCTCACCCCCTCCTCACCCCTTCCTCATCCCCTCCTCACCCCCTCCCATCCCCTCCTCACCCCTCCTCGCCCCCTCCTCACCCTTCCTCATCCCCTCCTCACCCCCTCCTCGCCCCCTCCTCATCCCCTCCTCACCCTTCCTCATCCCCTCCTCACCCCCTCCTCGCCCCCTCCTCATCCCCTCCTCATCCCCTCCTCATCCCCTTCTCACCCTTCCTCACCCCCTCATCACCCCCTCCTCACCCCTTCCTCATCCCCTCCTCACCCCTCCTCACCTCCTCACCCCTCCTCACCCCCTCCTCACCCCCTCCTCACCTCCTCACCCCCTCCTCACCCCTCCTCATCCCCCCCAGAGCCAGTGCAGATGTCATAATGACGGGGGATGGCTGGCCAGTGAAATGACATGTTTCTGTGTGAATGGATGCTCACTCAGTTTCTAAGTGAAATTTGACACATGAGACTGCAGAGCTTGGGGCTGTAGTGTGTGTGTGTGTGTGTGTGTGTGTGTGTGTGTGTGTGTGTGTGTGTGTGTGTGTGTGTGTGTGTGTGTGTGTGTGTGTGTGTGTGTGTGTGATTTCTATCTTTGTGAGGAATCTTGTGAGTTTTAGACCTAATAAATACACTTTAGTCAATCCTGACTTTTTCACGAAACACATTAGCGGACGGTGAGCATGAACGGTCTTTGTTCTCCAAAGAAGAACATTGCAGCGTGACGTAACAACTGAATGTAACAATGTAACAAAACAATGCAATATATCAACGTAACATAATGTAACATTACAATGTGATGTAACAATTTAACAATGTAACGTAACACAATGTCACGTAACATAGAAATGCAACATAACAATGTAACATAAAAGGAATATCTTATCTTATCTTATCTTAACAACGTGACGTAACAGCATAATGTAACAACATAACGTAACAATGTACCATAACAATATAATATAACAACTGTAACAACTGTAACAACGTAATGTAAATAACAGAAGCAGCTTCATGTAACAAGCGCAACAACGTCACGTAGTGAGCGTAAAGTCAGTGTTTCCTACGGGACACAATAATGGTGACAGTCTTGTGTTTGTTTGACCAGTTTTTCCTGGCGACTGGGCTGTTGTGGCCCTTGCTTCATTAAAGGGAGTTCAGTGAGCCAGCTCATATGGGATAGACTGCGAAAAGTAGAATATGTGCAGCATTAATGTAGAATCTGACCTTGTTGCTCCCCACAACGAAACATCAAGCTCAGCACAGCAGGGAGTGGTGAGCAATGAAACCAGCTCAGGACGCGGAGCTCTTTTAATACTATATGAACAACTGCAACAGCTGCAAGCAGCAACATAAACTTCAGGTAAGCAGCGTGGCAGCAAGCATGCAGCAAAGGTGTGAACCGAGCAGTGACGGCTCCCCGCCGTGGTTAAAGGGTTGCAGTGACAGACGTATGTGAAGCGAGCGTGGCGGTGCCTGGAGCTGGACTGTCTGGACTGTACCGACCAATCGTGACTTCCTCACAGGGCCGTCGGAGGGTGGAGTTTGGGTTAGTGAGGGGAGTTTGGCTGGTCCTGGCTTTGGCAAATGATGGCTGAGGAAAGCGAGGACATTTTGTCCGTTTTGTTTTAAAAACATGTTTAAACTGAAGGTGTTTTGTCAGATGGCTGCTCGAGGCCGAACGGGGTGAAGTTAGACTGAGGTTTAGATCAGTTTGTTGTTTATGGGAAGTTATTGATGAGTCCTCACAAATGAAATGTGCATGTATTTGTGTGTGTGTGTGTTGTGACTGCTCTTGCATCCTTGTGTATGTATAACATATCATGAGTGTGTTTGTGTGTGCATCTCAGCGTATGTGTGAATATTTTTACACACTTGTGTGTCACTGTATGTGTGTGTGTGTGTGTGTGTGTGTGTGGATGTACAGTATGTGTTGGCATTTCTGTGTGTGTGTGTGTGTGTGTGTATAAGAGATAGAGAAGAGCTGCAGCAGTTAAATGCTGACTGTAGTAAATTGTGCGCTCTCTCGGACTCACACACACATTTTAACTGTGGTCATTGCTGCTACAGCAGCTGGTAAACACAGCCACAGTAGTTGGAGCTGCTCTCCGAGCTCTCTGCGTTTTCATTATTCATCTGTGGAGTTCTGAGTGAGCGAGCTCCCCCAGCAGCCTCCCACTTTGTATTCACACAGCTTCACACAATCACACCTCAGAGCTGCTCGGCCCAGCCAGCCAACCACAGAGCTCTGCTGCTCCACTAGCTGCTCTGCTCATGGAGAGACCTGATTTTCTACAAGTCTGCTCTCGCTGGACTCAAATAAAAGCCACCTTTACTTTCATGGATGTTTGTAATGGAAACCCATAATGTCTGGATCCTCTAAGACTTATGTGGTTAGTTTTAAAATCCCCTCTGTTACAGATTAGTCTGACCCATGTGGGATGTTAGAGGCTAATTCTATGATCCATATTTGGATCCTCACTGAAGCCTCATTCTTACAAACTAGTCTCACTCCTAACGTGTCAAATACTGCAGCTTGGTCAGTGGAGCTCGTCATCTGATGCCAATGCGCCGATGCACCCTTTAGTGCCAGTATGGGATGAATCAGGCCTTCATCTATCTCCAATGCAAACCCATCTGTGTCATTATTAGACGCTCAGAGCAACTGATGTAGTACAAAGAGCAAGGAAGTCCATGCAGGTCCATGTTGAGGTCCATGTCAGGGTGGAAGGATGGGCCAAAAAACAAACTTTCACCCAGTTCAGGTCCCGTGGGTTATTTTGCCACAGCTTTGTTGTACAACTTCTGTACTTTACTAATGCCAGTCAGCTATTTTACGTAGCAAACATTCTTAATTTAACCCAAATCACAATCTTTTCCAAAGCCTGACCAAGTAGTTTTGTGGCACAAGTAAAGCTAAAATCTAAATAAAACTACAGTGGAAGTTGACTTTGGAAAGAGACCTTATGCATGTAACAAGCAGAAATGAAAATTGGCACGTCAAAAAAATGACACTAGTGGGGTACCCAGAGGGTCATAGTTTGAAACTTAGCGTAACCTATGTCTACTTTACTGCCAAATACTCCATCCTAGAAATATCACTTTACTGCGCTCCACTGCAGCTCATCTCCAGGAAATCTGGAAAAGAAACACATTTGTCCCATTTGAGCCTTAAAGGTGTGAAGACTGGTTTGTTCAGACCCTTTGTCTTGAGAGGAATTAGCTGCTTCTTACTGTGCAGGAGAGTTGTGTTTGGAGCAGGATCACTGCAAAAAGATGGACTTCAATGTTAAAAATTCAAAGTGTGTTGAAAAGAGCAGAGCATTAAATGAAGGAACTAACTAGCTCCCTGCTCGCAGCAGGAGGAGGCACATTCACTCAGTTCGGATCAGTTCTGATGCCTCATTAGAACTTTTAGCCCAGTTGGAGGTGAAGATGCTGCTGAACTGGCAAAATAATTAGAAAATGCAGTTTTTGGTCAAAACTAATTCCACATGTGAGAAATTCACACACTGGCACACGTGCTGTGCATGATGATGCATGTGAGGGAATTTATCACTTGTGTCCTCTGTTTGATGTGATATTACGTGCAATTTCCCCTGGTCCAACAGGAGAGCTGCTTCAGGATAAAATTTCTCTTTGCACAACTTCCTCCATCCATGACGGACAAAAGGCCGGAGCCTTGCAGAGACGAGTGCTTCGCTTAAAGACAGGAGGCGAGGAGCGACGGCTGTTTGCAGTCAAGTGAAATGTCATCCCACCACTGGGGAGTGCAGTAGAAGCAGGAGGTCAGCACATTTTGTTCCTAAGTCACTGGCTCTTATTCACAACTTAAACACGAGGAAGTATTAAAAAAAATAAAAAAACTAGAACTCTACTATAAATGAGATGTATGCAAATAACACACCATGCACAGTAAGAGAGGCCATTTTTACTGTGATAATGGGCGCAGTCGTACCCATAATCACAGTAACAGAAAGTATGAGGAACAGCTGGAAATCATCAGCAGCACAATCAAAGCACAGAGTGTCCTCAGGGCTGTCGTACAGAGCTCCTGCTGAATGCACTGCTCAGGAATAACAAGTGCAATAAGGCAGACCGTTCATTCCTTCAAGTTCTGCTAAAGCTGACGTTAAAGACTGACTAGCTGAAGGGTGTAACTCCATGTTCCCATCACATGGATGGGGCCAGGAATGATGGAAAACAGACAACAGTCCTTGTGGTTGGATGATCTAGTGTTGTTACTCCAAGTAACAGAAGTATATACATACTTTACTTACATTATAAATACTACAGTACCAATGTTTTGTCACAGCCCTTGGCTTCTCATACCGATGCACTAAGTCTTTATCATCTGTATGAGATGCACCGGGCTTTGAATGAACTCCATTCATTGTGTTCGTACTTTTAACTATGAAAAGTAATGCACTGTAATTCATATATAACCCACGTTACATATATGAACCAGGACGGCAGGTCTGCTTCGAAAGAAATCAGGTCACGTAGTATAAAGAGCAACAAACTCAGACAGCGTTTGTGTCCTGTGTGTCAACACTGACTTATTTTACCACACTTCTGTGACACAACTCAGTTACAAAACACACTGTTTTTAACCTAAACCACAGTATAAAAATCTAACCAAGTAAATCAAGCCAGACCTTTGTAGGAGAATACACAACAACACAAAAAATGGCAAATAACTTTCCATAAGGTTTCATACAAACCACTGTAAGAGGTTTCATTGAGTGTACAGTGACGCAGTGCGTGTAGAGGAGGTCTAGATGGATGGACGTGTGACAACACATAATGTAGACCTATAAATGAAGTTACCTAACCAATGAAGTTTTTTTTTAAACCAAACCACAATCTTTTACTAAACCTAACCAAGTAGATTTGTTTTCTTTTGGCACTAAGAGGTCCTGACCCAGAGTCTATGAGAATGGGTAATCTATTAAAATGCATCATATTCTATAAACTAGTTATGTGTATATGTTTTATATGCCATATCTGGACCTGATATTTAACTATAGTACCTGTAAGGTAACTGGAAATGAGTAAAAATGGCAACATTTCTGGAGTAAAAGTATATGGCAATATCAAGAGGAACTACTGAAGTACCTTAAAGTACTTCAGTGCAGCACTGAGTCACTTTGCTCAGTTCCTATACTACCACAGCTGAGTGACAGATTCAAAGTGAACAGCAGAGCTGTGAAGAGATCCGAACAGATACAGACGAGGTTGTGCTGCTCCCTCAGCAGGCTGTGAGGAGCTGCAGTGATGTTGCAGGAAACGCTTCGTTCTTACAGTGCAGACGGATGATTTCCACCCAAAAAACAAAAACTAGGACCTGTAGGATGTAACCTGAGAGGATAACGAGGTTCCACAGTTTTTGTACAATTGCAGCACCAATGTCCATGTTATCTGACCTTCATTTACGCTCGCAGCAAATTAATATGAAACATAATTTACAAACTCTCACAGCCTCTAATAAGCTATCGAAAAGTAGGCGTAAGCCAAGTACAGACTGTCTGTATATTTGTCAGTATATTTAAGTATAATCTTGTTTAGTATATCTCTGATAAGTACACAAAAAACCCTGAAAGTATACTCTCTTATTTTAAGTTTAAAAGAAGTATATTGATAGCGCACTTCTGTTTGGTGAGGGAATATGTGAATTTTTGAAAATGTTATTTTTCTCTTAATTTTCCCAAAATGCATCTCCCCAATCAGCTCCACCACTTCAAAACCAAACTATGTCTAACATAAGCTGAAGCAAGTCCAACCACATTCTTCCATTTACTGTATTATTTGACAGTGTTTGTTGATTATGTATTTAGCTTGATAGGTCAAAATTCACGTGACGGTGTTCAGTTTCCTGCCAACGACTGGTAAACTGGTCACATCTAACTAAAATAAAACAGCTCTGATTGCAGTCTTACACGCTTTTTGGAACCAATTAGGACTACGTGTAACTTTTTTAAAAAAATAATCTTCCTGGGGATTTGCTCTTTATTAATACAGCATGACATAACGGCACACAGTGACTCGGTTTTATCAGTGAACGTTGCAGCAGTCATCTCTGAGGGAACGTTCTGCTCCACAGTCTAAATGTATTCCACCAGAAATAAGGAGTGAACTGAGAGCCAACAGGGTGTCCTTAAATGCAAAAGAGCTTCCTGAAGATAGTGTGGGACATCGCTCCCATCTGCAGGAGGCTTCACAACTCCACTCCCATCCTCATCATGTGGGAGGTAAACACCATCTTCAAATATGGAGGCAGCGTGTGAGTCAGATCTCCAGCCAGACGGCGCCAGATGGAGAGACAAGATCTGAGTATAGAGGCTTATAGCTTGTAGCACAGTGTTAGCCATGGAAGATTTCCCCTCCATGCATCTATTATAGTGGCAGAGACTGTATCCACTTCACTCCACATGTCAAAAATCTTTAAAAAAACTGCTGATATATTGAAAGGTCCAGTCAGCTGATTATGATGGCTGAATTATTACACATTTGTGAGGCAACAATTGAAAATGGTCCAAATGATGGGATGACCTCAAATGTATACTTAGTGGTCAGGAAACATTGATGAATTTCCCTCAGGGGATTAATAAAGGTTCATCTTATCTTATCTTATCTCATCTTATGAACAGAAGAGTTTCCAGGTTGTCCTGAGGTAGGACCATGTGCTGCCGGTGTCACCTCTCACCCAAAGGTGTATGAATGACATGGGAGTGCAATAACTACACCGCTCTTACTTTTCACGCCATGTAGCCTGTACCAACCGTCCATACACCCCTGTGAATATGCTACGCTCAGAGGTGGTGACGTACAATATGTGAAAGAGAGCGCAAATGGTGGACGGGTCCAACACACACAGGAGACCGGTGTTCCAAGCTGTTGAGTTACATTATGTGATGTTTGTGATGTTTTTTTCTGTACTTATGTGACGTTGTTTACATATGTATTTTACTTATTTTAAGCCCAAACCTCAACCTGCGCCTGCTTCATGGTAACGTAGCGTGAAACGACACACAGAACGCCTGAATGCCTCATTGTGACACTGCTGGTTATACGCCTTCCTGTGGGATCTGGTTGGCTGCAGATAGTAAAAAAACCCCGCAGTGACAAAGTTCATGGTCAACATGTAATTGTTTTCATGCCATGAGCAACACAAAGTGCAAAAGAACAAAACTGTAATTTCATCTGTCACTTCTGTGGTTCAATTTGCTTCAGTTCAGATTGATGAAATGTGTGCTGTGTAGGTCTCCTAGTAATTACATTTACAGTACTAGTTTGCAGGATCAAATACATTTTTTAGTAGCATAAAACCACCTAAAGGTCATTTATGTATCTGGCAAGTTGCAAATTGTTCACACTGAAAGCAAAGCAAAATGTTCTAACAGGATTTCATCTGTTTCCTACAATCGCTGCTCAGTGATTAAAGCATTATTTAACTTTTAATGGCTACGTTTAGGCGCTCAGCACCTGGATACGGTTACAGAATGATCATGATGTTGGTCAAACATTGAAAAATGTAAAAGTGCCTTGCAGCATGAGACAATGTGTTTACTTCACTAACATCGAACCTTCCCTGACATGAACTATGACTGTATATGACTGTGTATGCTGAGTGGCTGATTAGGCCGACGAGGGACAGGTGGAAGGACACGAACGTTAGGATGCTCAGCAACAGATGCTAAATTACAGACAGTTGTCACCATGATATTGGTTGAGCATTGCAGTTTGAGCAATTTCTGACTCTTTGTTTTCACCCAGGACAGGTTGCCAGACTATCACAGGGTTGACACAGAGACAGTTAACATTCACACTCACATTCACACCTGCAGGATGTTTAGAGTCAACAATTAACCTCTATGTCTTTGTGACAGTAGGAGGAAGCTGGAGAACCTGGAGAAAACCCACGCTAACACGGGGAGAACATCTTGTCTCATCACATCTCAAGATTGTCATGCAGATTTCTACGTTGAATTTTCTGAGAGAATGAGATGGTGATTGGTCTTATAGTCTCCAAACTATTGAGCCAACATAAGCCTCGACATGCCGAAGAGCCAGAGCACAGCTAGGGTTTCTATTACGAGAAGGAACAAACCTTCAGGAAAAACACCTTCCTACAGCACAGCACCAGCACATGCTCCAGAACCAGCTCCAGAACCAGCACCAGCTCCAGAACCAGCACCAGCACCAGCTCCAGAACCAGAACCAGCTCCAGCACCAGCTCCAGAACCAGCTCCAGCTCCAGCTCCACATGCATCAGCCTCCACCTTGAATAGTTCTGTAAAGTCTGGAGCTGACAGCGCTGGAGAACTGCAGAGAGGGAGGTCTGTAATCGAGGGGCGTCTGCCCTCAGCAACCGATTTTATCTCACAATAAAACCACGACATGAACGACATAAACAAACAGCTGATTGTAACAAGACACGAGGAACATGAACAGCCGTCCATCCACCTCCACCACGGCCCACCTGGTGAGTATCTTTTTGCTCTTAAAGCTACGTCACCATAGTCCCGGTGCACTTGGTGATGGGGACGTGGAGGGGCATGTGTAACAGCAGCATGAACGTACTAAATGCAGAGAGAGATTTAAAAGGAGACAGCAGCAAGATGGTAAGCTGACAGTGTAGGTACGTCACTGTGTTGACGGACAGATGTGAGCGGCTGATGAACGGACAAGAGAGAGAGGTAAATAAACTGCAGCCTAAGCATGCAGAAGAATCCTCTTCCTGGCTGAAGTCACGCTAGAGCTTCTTGAGTCCATTGAAATCCAACTAAAGAGCATGTCTCCAAATGGACATGTGTGGACAGTCCATGTGAGGCAGCAGCTACCACCAGTCTATATCGCACCACCAGCTGAAAGAGACTCACCACAGTCCACCAACATCACCTTCATTACGCAGTAAGAAGCAACAACATTACTACTCAGCTGAGCTATTTTTCCTTCTTATTTTAAAGTTCCTGTCACAGGGCGACGCTGTGTGCAAATGTATTGTTCAGCTGAGTTTATGAATATGAATGTGAACCTATAAAGGAAACACTCGCTTCATTGCTAACATACTGTATAGGTCCACTGTGCTATGTAACAGCTACTGCTCAGCGATGCACATACAGTCATCCATGCTACAGCTCACACACAGTGAGAGATTTAAGCCTGAGAGCAGAATACACTCAAAGCTCATAAGAATGAAACCATTGCTATGGATAAAACAGAGTTATTATGTTTGTTCCCAGGAGGTTACACACATAAACACTGCTGGCAGTGAGCACACAGACGAAGGCCTTAGGATGAAGCTCAGGATTGTTTGTTAAAGCAGCGTGCGGTTTGCATTGAGATGCACTGAAACGCTTCAAGATATACAGTTGGAGTCTAAATTAAATTGCATTGCAGAGAGGCAGATCTGAGGAGGGAGAGAAAGAAGAGGAGAGGGTTGGAGTGAAGAGGTGGACACCCATCTGACCTGATTAATCTGAGAAGCTGAAAACAGTACCATTCATCATACAGAAGAGATGACAAAATATTTGTGCGAGCACAAAACAAACTCGAGCACAACTCAGTCTGCAAGTGAACATTTGAGATTCATAAAAGCAGAAACAGATCTGAGCGTGAGGAGAGAACCGTGAACGATGACTGGAGCAGCGAGAGGATTTACGTTACTGCATCTGAGGCAGCAGCATGGATACTCACAGCTCACCTTCACTTTGGTAGTTTGAATCCTGCTGAGCACAAACTGAGAGCAGAGAGGTCAACGTGACCTGGAAGTGAAGAGTCATTCTTTCAGGCTCTTCCTTTGACTTTCAAAATAAAAGCTGGGAAACCTACTTTTTGTTAACCACCAGATGGAGACATAGAGCTCCAGTTGGTGTCTAAAGCTTCAGTAGGCAACACATTTTTGCATCAAATTCTATAATAACCTGTCAGCATTTTGTAATTCAAGTGATCTGAGAGAAAGCTAGACTTCTGCACCTGCTCATAGCTCTGTTTTCAGGATTTAAAAAAGTCAGCGTTCCTATTGGCTGTGCTCCGGCTGGTGGGCGGTGCTTGGTATCTCCTCAACTGATCTCAACATGGCTGCCTGGTGACAAACTTTCTCATTTTACAGCAGAGCAGTACACTATGTCCCGTAAGAAAGCAGATTGATTTATTTGTCATGTAACTGATGGACTTAAGTAACACCACTTCTGGAGTTATTTTAACCCAAACCAGGATCTTTTCCTAAACCTAACTAAGTAGTTTTCTTTGTTGTATCCTGTGAAGACTGAAGTTTATTTTGAAAAGACTGTATGCACGTAACGTTTAGAAGTTGACACGTGTTGCTTAACATTCATAGGAAAACAAACGAAAAAGGAGGATTAACTTGTTTGTAAGACATCATACAAACTGCTGTCTGCGAATATGCTGACCAGATACTTTTTAGGCTTTTTATTCCTGTTTGCTATCCACCATCTTTTCTTCATTTTGTATCTGTATTCCCTGTATAGTTGATATTTTCACAATGAATCACCATAAAGGTCATGGAATCAAACAGTTTTGATTAAAGCTTCAGCAGGAAAATGTTTTTCTAGGCAAACATCCATAAAAGTTCAGCATATTTCAAATGTCTTGAGAGAAAACTAGACTTCAGCCAATGATGGAAGACTTTGACCAATCACAGGTCATTTCAGTGACAGAGTGTTCCTATTGGCTGTGCAGAATATTGATTCATATTTGATCAGCGCTGCCTCGTTTGGCTTTGTGGTGACTCTCATCGACGGCAGCTGGACGGCAGACTGCAGATCAGCTCTCATTGGTTGTTTTCCTCCAGTCTGTGAAATCTTGCAGATGCCATTAGGAGCAGCAGAGGACACTGGAGGACATCAGAGGACACAGAGGGACATGATTTTTACCTGTCTCATGCACTACTGTCAGGATACAGTGACTGTCTATCAGAATACCTTTTTTATGGGGGATGAGGGCAGGAAATGTGAAACACAGAATGAGAAAGTGGATGTTGATCTCAGAGAGAGAGAGAGAGAGGGAGAGAGAGAGAGAGAGTCGGTATCACTGAGGCCCACGTTGTCTCTGCTGGCCTTCAGAGAGACGGAGAGGTGAAAAGGCGAAGGACAAAGACAGAGACAGGCTTTGTTTAGTTTATCACTGAGACACACACCTACAGCACTGCTACTGCAAACAGGAGAGGACAAAGTTATAAAGCAAAGACACACACACACCAGCTGAGTGTGATGAATGGGAGGTAACAACCGTGTTGTCATGGTTTCCTCTAGTAAAGACCTTCTACGCTTGCTTTGAAACCACACACCCCTACAGTGTACCCTCTGCCTTCCTCTCCACAATCCTCTCACCAGCCACACAGATGGTGAAAATGGTAATTATGGGAGCAATTTCCCATCAAGTATGATGTTGTAATGTTGTAGGCAAGCACAGCAGAGAGGGAGAGAGTACTTTCCTCTGCCGCTTTTCATGAGAGCAAAGCGAAAGTGTTTGACCTAGAAACCTGGAGACGTCGGTAAAGAAAGACCAGCAGTTGATTGGACGAAGAAGCCAAACGGACAGGAAATCAATGTGACTGTCAGTAATCAGTCTGCAAAGCCCAGCGACTGACTGAACCCGTCCTGAGAGAACGAGCAGTCGGCGTGGAGATCCTGTCTCTGTGAGGGGCTGCTGGTGTTTTAATTAAAGGCTGAGAGCAGCACGTCTTGACAGGCAAACACCCCGATGAATCAACACGCTCTCACTCCCAACTCGTCCAATACAGACGCCTCAGTCAGACTTGGTCAGTGGCACTCAGCATCGGATACCAACACACAGAGTACTCGTTAGCATCGACGTCCAGCTCACTCCAGTGTAAACCCATCTACGTCGTTATGAGACGGTCTGCTGCAGGAGAGGTTAGACGGGTCGAGCAAACGCAGGACGTGGTCCCGTGTGAAACCAAGTTACACAGCAAACATTTGTTTTAGCTAAAGAAATTATTTATTTAAACCCAAACCATACAATCTTCTCCTAAACCTAACCAAGTAAACCTAACCTGAGCTGCTTCTCGTTTCCTGATTTCACGCCTCCTCGTCTCCTCGCTCCTCAATCCTCCGGCTTGTCACCCAGAAATCAATCTCGGCGCTCCATCTTGAAGGACATCCCAATTCTTGTTTGTTCTTTGTATCCATTAACTTTTATTAAGGATAATTAAACTGTATTCACAAATTATGTTTCACGTGAAGCTTCAGACTAAAGGACGTCTCATTTCTCTAAAAACATACAGTATTTCCTTGTTTCCTCTCTCCTCACGTCTCTCCCTTGCCTCCTCTCCTCACATCCCAGGTGGGAGGGACCAAAATGGGAGGAGAGGAGTCGAAGACTCGAAGACTAGAGTGTCTTGGTCTGAAGTGTAGGAACCCTGACCTCGCGTCGGTATGAGCTGGAATGGGAATGTGTTGAATCAGTGCATGCTGTGGAGAGTCGTGGGGTGAATTGAATTTGAATTTATTCAGAGTAGTAATTTTTTTTGCAAGTAACAGGCGTCAAGTCAGATTTAGACATCCTGGGTCTGGTCCTAAATTAAGACCCATAACTACCGAGTCATGACCCAGGTCAGGACCATCAAAGCCCAGCTGTCAGTCAGGACCAACAAGTCCAGAGTGACATTTAACAAAAAGAGGTTCATTCAAGTGAGCTAGTATACATCTTTTAAACTTAAAATAAGAGAGTATACTTTCACTTTACATTTCATGTACTTAGAGTTATACTTCACAAAAGTATTCTTGGCTTAAACCAACAAGTATATTTGGCTTATGCTTAATTTTTGATAGAGTAGCCTATTAGAGGGTGTGAGAGTTTGTTTGGAGAATGTATGTTTTATATTAATTTACTTTAAGACTACGGTATACTTGGGAAATATACTTGAACATACTTAATTTTACTTCATTAATTAAACTTGAAGTACTGTACACTGGGGGAAAGTCTCAAATCAAGACAGGAAAACCCCTGAAACACATCCTGAACTAAATACTGAGTCCTAAATCTCTATGCACATGTCTACACACAAACACACACACACACACACACACACACACACACACACACACACACACACATAGTATGTGAGTACATTTAGGTACATTTAGGGGAATAATGACTGTTATTTTAAATCTGTATTTTTAATATTATAATTTGTAAACTCAGTTTTGTTGTCAGTATTTTTGTTGATAATAATCTTTCCCTCTGAATGTGATCATCTGAGGTGTCATCTCTAGCCGTCAGACACTGATGTACATTTTCTTTATGCTTGCACAATGTGATAGATTGTCTGTAAATTCAGGAAGAGTTTTGATGGATCGGCCGTTTTTTTGATCCACTGTTGTTCCCGGATTTCGGGTGTCCATTTGCATCTTTTTCATCACCAGCAGCGGCTCCTGAACTGTGAAAAATGCATCCCTGACTCTAATTCAGTCACCGGTGAACGTGTGAAGTGTCTCATCTGCTTCGGTCAGACATCCAGCTTTCAGGAAATAAAATCTTTCACCTGTCACCTGTGTTCCCTCCTGTCAGACTGTACGAGGCAGCTCCCCGGTGAGGCCGCGTATTGACCGGCTGCATCCTTTAATCCCCGCTGGGGGACTCGACCAGACCTGTTCTATGGTAATTGTGTCCTTTAATCAAGCAGTTTGCTTCCTGACTGAGAGCCAGATGGTGTGAAACAGCACCTCTGGTCTCCGGCCTCCAGCATAAACAATAATATGGAGGTGGAGCGGCGGTGATGAGCAGGACGTCCTGCAGGTAGACATTACAACACCTCGGCAGCCTGTTCTCTGTCTTTTAACAGTTTGATTTAAACTATATTTAACCAACGAAAGCAAAGAAAATATGTTGGAAGTTTAGTTTGAAAAACCTCCATTGTTGCTATCAGGTCAAGCTGTCACTCAAACTCTGCTTTTTTTTTTGCACCTTTCCTCTCAAACGATGCACAAAGTGGAGCCTGAAGCCAGCTGGTTTACACACTGTTCATCATACTATGAAAGCTTTAAGTGCCTCACACAGCTACACAGACATTTCTAAGGGCTGGCCTATTTTCTTTCTGACAGAACAATCAGCCCAGACAGTGAACTGTTGCTTTGTACAGTGGGTTTTACTGATGACATAAACGAATGAATTATTCCTAATGGTTCTGCCCCGCTGTCTCTGAATGCAGCATCAGTAATCAGGGAGTCTGCCACAGGTAGCATGAAGCAAGAACATGAAACAATCCAAAAATAATTGGATTTCATATTGTGCTGATTTACCTTCTGCAGCAGTGCAGACTTAACCTCGGTGCTAATACTGCTGCTGCACTCATCACACGTTCCTGGAGATGAGAGTATCAGCTGGAGTCTCAAATATAAAATATACAGGGGTCACATGAAGCAGCAGAGCTAAGCTGAAACTTGTCCTTGAATCACAATCACTAAGAACGCCATCGAAAGCATCAAAGTCAACCAGTGGACTTGAAGTGCAGCACCTTTCCCTTCATATCGTTGGACATCCTGGCAAAGCTGTTATAGTGAAGCTGCACTCAGTAAGTTGGATTTATTTCTCCCCAATCTAATTACTTGAGAGGATGCTCTCGTATTTTTATTTTATATTTTTCTCACACAGTGTTTACAAGTGTTTGAAAAAACAGCTCCAGGCTTCAGCAGTTATTCTTAGTTGTGAATCAGTCAGGCATGTTACGTCTGACAAGCCCAAATTCTATGTCCCATTTTTTCATTTTTTTATTTTATTTTGAATGTTCAAAGGGTTGTTTTTAAGGGAAAAGGAGGCTTGTGCTTGTTTAGGTTTTCTTTTATCAAAAGACACAAGATATGTTTAGCTGATTTATCTTGCAGAGACGATATGATGAGCTGGTCACAGGTCTGTTTGTTTCCTACGTGAGCGAAGTCGTGGATTTTGCATATCTGTTGTCTTCACTCGCAACATGGCAACACAAGTCGTCACCTAGTCGGTTTGTGTACAACAAACAGAGGTGGCCGTTAACAGGCCAGAGGCTGCGTTACATATCCTCAGTGTGCTGTAGACACATCCAGAGAATGCTCCTAAAACATGAATAATATTAGCACAGTCCTCATGTCTTTACTGGAAAATGCTCCACTCAGAATAATTCAGAATATCCAAACGGTACATCCTGTTTACATGACCCGTATGAAACCCAGAAAACTGTCATATTTGGAATAACAGTGGAATATTGTGGATGTTTATTGCACTTCCATGACGACGCTGTGAGTCATTTTGGCACAGACGTGATGAATTTGTTTGGTTTTGAAGCAACATGAACAAACGGATCCTGTCAGCGTTCTGATGAGGAAAGTGTCGTCTGTCAGCGTCCTTGAACGAGACACTCCACACCTGCTTGTTCATTCATTACCAGTCACTCAGGATGAGGACGTCGTCAGCTAAATCCCCAAGTAATAATACTGCAAGGGCACATTGAAGGAAGTAAGGGATGACACTCATTTATCTCATTTGAGTTCATCTGCACAGATTGCACGAGCAAGCTAATTCTCATTTATTAATAAATTCCTTGTTTAGTGCAGTGATTCAGTACAAGGCCGCTGGCAGATGCCTTGTTTTTATGACTTGTGTGCTTCTCTGGTGCATCTGCCACACAGATTACTGCTCAGCTGTGCTCCAGAAGGCATTCTCCATCACAGAAAGGCTTGTAACCCTCGTTTAGACCTTTGAGTCAGTGATGAAAGTCATATTTGTAACGAGGGAAAGAAAAAGACAGAACAGATGATTCCCTAATTTGATTTGCTATGTAAGAATATCTTGATATTGTTTTTCCGACATTGTTGTCCAGCACCGTTCCAACTGCTTCAGTCTGAGAGTAGACTGCTTCTTAATTATTCAGATCGCAGCTACCTGAGTGATGAATGTGTTTGCGTATCACATGTTCTGCTTGGAGATGTTTGCTTGACAAAGCCTTACGAGGGTCTCTGAAGATGTAACTATACTGTGTGTTGGAAACTGTCCAGATGCAGATCTTTCATCAGATTTCTGCATTCAGTCTCCAAAGAAAGTACCAGGTCTGGGTCACAGTGGGAAAAGGTTTGAGCTCCTCACGCTGTCTCTAAGGGTGATCCCAGCTACCTGGTTTTACCTGAACTTGTTGGAACATTCTCATCTTCAGGCTTCCTCTTCGTGTTTGCGTTACTCACGATCAGTCACCTGTCAGTCTCTCTGAACACTGTGGGCTACCTGAACTCCTCCACTCACAGCTGAGCTTTACAGCAGTGTCGTGGGCTCAGACTGGGAGGTGTTGACTCTCGTCCCAGCTGCTTCACACAGCAAACAAGGCTCAAGGCTGCTCGTCAATGAAGCAAGCAGAACTGTATCATCAGTACAAAGCAGAGACGAAGTCCTCAGGCCAGTATTAAAGTACCAGAGCCTTAAATGCAATTATGTTGGTATTTGGCTTTGCTTTCTCCTTCCACTGGAGGTCAGGTTGCATGCTGGAATCACTGTGGTGGTACGGTAACCCCAATATCACAGCTGACTGTATATGAACAGGCTGTCGCTGTCCAAAGACTTACAGAATGCATGTATCATCTATGTTTATTGCACATTTTGTCTCCATCAGCATGAACGTATCCTGTCAGATCGCCCTTGAAGCAACACAGTAAGACCATACTTATTGCTTATTGCATAGCCATGGATAAAGCAGTGGTTAACACCTCCCTGCTGAGCACATGGCAGGAGCTTTGTTCAGTGAGCTGATGACCAAAGCAAAAAACAAAACCAAAATACAGCGAACCCCCAGTTGTTTCCCAGACGTGCTGCTGATGTCGAAGGACAAATGAAAATCCAGACGGAGAGGAGCTCTCTCGGGTCTGTCTGGCCTGTAAACAACACTTTAATAGAACATCAATCAACCTTTAATACCACAATCAGCTCTTTAATAAACAACTTTGCTATGAATCGACGCTTTGAGATCCAGCAGGAGGATCGGCCTGCAGGTAACGATGCAGGTAAGGTAAGAGGAGAGATGAAGGAGAGGAAAACAGAGGAGGTGAAAGAAAGAAAGGCTGAAGAGGAGGATAAGTGAAGAGCCAAGAGGATGAAAGAGCTGAGAGGATAAGAAACGGAGGAGCTGAAAGGATGACAAGAAAAGAAAAAGAAAGAAGACAAAGATGTTGAAATAAGAGGGAGAGAAATAGGTGGTAGGTTAAATGGGTAAATGGAGAAAAGAGGAAAAAGATGAAGATAAAGAAAAGGTTAAAAGGAAAGGGGGAATGAAGTCAAATGAGCAATGAGATGAAAAGAAAAGGAGTCATTAGATAAATGTTTTTAGTAAGCGGAAACAACCCTAAAAGCTCATATGAACCAATATGTTAATAACTCGCATTTTTATTTAATGAATCAGCAGGAGGTACAGCACAAGGCCTCAGGTAGGAGATGTGGGAAACAAGAGGAAACAAGGAGGGGAGAGGGAAGGAGAGGAATGACAAAGGGAAGGAAACGAGGAGGGGAAGAGAGAAGAGGTAAAAAGAGGAAGAGGACAGGAAACGAGAGGAAGGAAAGAGGAGACTGATAAATGAGAAGAACAGGAAAGGAGGAGAGGAAACAAGGACAGGGGAGAAAAGTAGAGGAGGTAGAGGAGAAGGATGAGAACAAGAGCGGAGTGAGGAGAGGCAACAAGGAGAGGAATGAAAGGAAACAATGAAAGAAGGGAGGAAAAGAGGTAAGAAAAGGAGATGAAACAAGGTGAGGGGAGAAGGGGAGATGTGGCTAAATCAGGAGAAAAAGGGTGAAAAGATTGAGGAATGTAAGGATAATGTAAAGGAGAGAAGATGAGACGATAAAGAGAAGGATGGATAAAGAAGAAGATGAGGAGAGCTTCTAAAAATGACAAAAAGAGGGAAAGAAAAAAGGGTAGAGGACTAGATGAAGGATGAAGCGGTGGATTGGGGTGTGTCTATTCAAAGAGGTATAAAACAGGAGTTTGTGATGCAGCGCAGCCCGGAGGACGACACCATGTGTGTGTTCGAGCCGCCACAATCAAGCTGTTATTATGAAGAAGGAATGTGGAGGAAAAACCAATCATAGCTGGCCTTCTCCCAACCCGGCAGAGAAGGGAGGAATCGCTGTTCCCTCGAGAAGCAGCCATTAGTTCCCCTCCCCAGACAGACAATGCACACTGTGATGGGCTCCACCTTCACAGGGATGGAGAGAGCTTCACCATCAGAGGGTTTTGCAGCTCGGGCCATCTTAGCAGGTAATTGCACGTTGAAATTGCTGCAACAGCAGGCGTGGGGTCAGAACACACACACATTCACACACACTCAGGCATATCTGAAGTGTTTGGACAGTGCTCAGCAGTTTCATCGGCTTGTGTTTATTTCCGTCGATACAGTGCCGTCTGCATAAATTGACCGCTGGGCAGCCTTGTTTTTATTACTTCATAAATGGACTGCAGCCTCCCACAGGATATCTGTGTGTGTGTGTTTGTATAATATGTGTGTGTGGTCATAGGCCACAGATTGGAGCTGTTGCTCGTGCTGCTTTGCTCCTGTATTGTAGTGTGTGTGGATGAATGTGCGCTGGTTTAGTGTCTGAAGCGTTGCACCCTGGGCTGTATTCACAGCATCTCATCTCCTCCCTGAAGCTGCAGCGAGGGCTATCGACTGGGATTTCAGCTCTCCCTGCTTACTGTGGGGAAACAGAGAGCAGCGAGCATCGGGAAGAGCAAGACTCACCTTATATGCCCCTTAAAGAATGGGGGGAAATTGATCTTTTAGTGAGCTTCCTCCCAAGACATTCACTCACACTGAAACACACACATACACCTGTTGTACAGAAATGAAGAGATTCCAGAGGTGTATGAGGCGTAATGCAAGGCCAAATAAGCTGGTTAACCTTGGTATCAAGAGGAAACACAAGCGCTCCTCTCACAGAGCGGCTGTGCTAAGTCTGCAAACCAACAGCGGTTGTGTTTATACATGTCGAAATTAAAAACCAAAGCCTACTTTCAAACAAAACCAAATGATTTAAAGGTGAACAACATATCACACAACAGCACAATCACACAGCCGTTTGTCAAATAGTCACAAAACGTAATTTATTCATTTGTTTACAGAGAAATGAATTTCCCTTTTGTTTTCCTTCATGATGGTCGGCGCAAAATCTCTTCTTATGTAATTCAGGTAATTGTGAACCAGGAAGTATGACGAGCAGCGAACGCAGGATTTTCACCCAGAGGGCTGGTGTTTGTGTCCCGTGTGAAACCAGAAGTCAACCCATAGCTGCAGTCTGCAAACTGCAATCCTTTCTGAAAGTTAATCAAGTAGTTTTGTTGCCTAATCCTAACCAAGTCGATCTATTCCTAAACCTAACGAAATAGTTGTATTTTGAAAAGACTGGATCGGAAATTGAGACGTGTGTCACATATTGCTAGACATTTCAATAGAAAACACATACGTACATACGTTTCTATAGACTTCTATAGCATCAGAGGAGTCGCCCCCTGCTGGATATTAGAAAGAATGAAGGTTTAAGGCTCTTCAGCACTGGCTTCACTTCTCAATTGAGTTGTTGACTGGTGCCAGCGTAGACTGAAAGGTCTCTCACAGGTTGGCTTAGCATCAGTACATCCCTAGAGAAATGCCCGGGATGCCTGTTGTAATCAAAATGCAACCTTTCCTGATTGGTATCTATCTGTCTACTAATCCTGCATTACAGCTGTTGAACGTTGTTTCACACTTGAGGCTTTAGAAAGACGACTTTGCGCTTTGATTCTATGGGGATTCAAAGTACTTCACTGCAGGCGCATTGACAGAGAGTATAGAAAAACTTCATTCAAAACATCAGTTTAAATAATGTTGAATCCAGCGTCTCTTGTGTGAAGCGTCTAATGATTCTATAGTTTACCACCGAGGGTTAAGTGCCTCGTTCTGTGGCACATTGACAGATAAAACCCAAAACAGGATACAGTCATCAATACATCCCTGTGTGGCAGCATTGTGTGAGGAGTTTGATTCATCGAAGCTGAATGAGCCGTATTACGAGTTTGTGCGCCGATGTGTGGCATTGTGTTGGCTTTTGTGCATTGTGCTGCTGATAAGACGGCCGTGTCATTGCACTCTGCCGCATTGTTCCTGTGATAAGGGCGCAGCGGAGGGAGACATTTTCTTCTGCAACAGACTGAGATGCTATCGGCAGGGAGAGGGTGGAGGGAGCATTAGGTGAGGAGAGTGGAGGGGTGGGTGGAGGTGTGGCTGGAATAGATGTGTGTGTTTACACCGTTTCTGAGATGGATGTGTGGCTACATCAGGAATACTATAGGTAAGCATGCTGGGTAATGGATAAGGTGGTGGAGAATGTGTTTGTGCTAATGGAGATGGTTCCAGTTTTGCAAACATTTATTAATGGTGGGAAGGAGGAGGTGACGCTAAACTAATCAACCAACCATCTAATACACATGTCAAACTCAAGGCCTGCGAGGCAGCGGTAAAACACTGTCATACCACTGTCATCTACCACATGATCTCAGCTGATCAGACTGAATGTTAGATCAGAGCTCATTGATCTGTTGGACTAGAGTTCTGCCCCTCTCAACTCCCACCACAAAAATAAACTAAGTCAAGGGAATAAATTAATTGTCCAATATTTCTGCTTGCAGTTATGTTTCCTGGACTTCTGGTGTCTGTGCTAGTTATTAAATAAATTATTACCAAAACTAATAATAATCAAATGCAGAGTCAATTTTGTAACATGAACAAGAGTAGATATATTTATATAGTCTTACAGTTACAACCGGCACTCTGAGGGGAACCATGATGCTGATGTGGCCGGGATGAAACTGAGTTTGACACCGCTGATTTAATTCAACAGCATCTTTCAGTTTGAATCTTTAACAACTTGAAAATGTAAAAATTTTTGGGTGATCCCACTAGATTACAGCCCTCTCCCCTCATTTTTTTTTTTTAATTTTATTTAGCAAGCAATTGTGGTTCAGATCAAGTTTCATATAGCTCAACTCTAAAATCTGAACCTGTATAATGTTATCTTTCTAACATAATAATATATTAACCCTCAGAGACCTGGGGAATTGAATTGTGAGTAATCCTGACCGACTTTACTGTCTTCCAGAGACTCTAGTAGGTTCAGTATTAGAGTGAAGATCCAGATATCGTGTGAAACTAGAAAACGTTAGGAATCGATTGGTAGCTTGTCAGGAAGGAGGCTAAATATCGTTCCAATGGGCTAAATTTTAGTGAGCAACAACTGGCATGGTCATATTCAAAGGGGTCCGTTGACCTCTGACCTCCAGATGTGTGGATGTAAATGGGTTCTCTGGGTCCCCACCAGTCTCCCCTTTACAGACATGATCCACTTTATGATAACCACATGCAGTTTTTTTAGGCAGTATAAATTTGTTATTGTCGTCTATTCTAAAATGGTGTGTTTGAATATTTCTGCATACTGGGGTCCACAAACAGTCTTAAATTACATAAATGGGTTATCACTGTAAAGCTGAGACTCTTGTTGATCCAGTGAGTTCAACTATATTCATGTGTGAAGATGTTAGTCCCCAGAGTAGCCATGTCATTGTAGTAAGACCGTTTATGCCTACAGTATATGCTCATCTAGTATCTATAACAAACCAAATGCTGCTGAGCTGAGGACACTGTGGTGCTTTTGTGTCTCACCATGCTACACACAAGATGTTGTAGAAATGAGCGTAGACATGTCCACAACACAAACACTGTGAGATGTTTTGAACAGGAGAGATAAAATAAATAGTATACATCAAATTATTTTTAGAAGTGTTCACTTTATCTATTCTTGAGCTCCTCTGTCTGGATTTGTCTTGGATGTTTTCCAAAGACATGGACGTCTTTCCCCATGGGCCAAATATAACATCCCAGCATTTTCTTTCAAATAATATGAAAAGGAAGCCGGAGCTGTGAAGTTACTGTTGGACACAGAGCTCAACCAGTTCAGTAGAGCATGATGCTGTCATATAGATAGCTGAAAATAATATACAAGACAGCGTTCCTCTCATTTTACAAAGCTCTTTGAATTTTAAACATGGATGATGAAATTATGAGTCAACTTTGTCCCAATATCCTTGTAAGCTACTTTTATGAAGATAACATTAAGAGGGGACCTGAATGCTCCATGTATATTCATTGTTTTGTGTTTTTAGCCTGTTAGGGGGCTGCAGAAAAGCAGCAGTACCCCCCAGGATGCACTGGTTGTTTTCCTCCCATATATACACACTGAACGCCCTGCTTGATTTGGCAGCACTTACTGGTGGCAATGGCAAATGTGTGACTATTACAACTTCCAGAATTACGTTTGAAACCACACGTATTGACCACCGAGGAGAACGAGCAGTTGTCGTATCATCTTACAGTGCAGCCAAACAAACTGGGAGAGGATTTGTTGCGTCAAGTTGTTTTAATAAAGAAAAAAGTCAATAACAGAACTTTTCGTGCTGGGAGCAACTGCTATCTGATCGCACGCTGTGCACACGGCCCAAGTAATTTCCCACAAAACAGTATGTCACAGTAAAGGGAGTCGTTTACCATTGTGACGAGCTGGAAGTGTGCAGGTTATTACAAACTGCTGCCTGCAGCTCTTCATCCAACAGCTCACAGCAGCTGCACTCCCATCACTCCCTGCAATATTTAACTAAATATTGGCTGACAAAAATACTAAATAATGACAATTTTCATGCTTTGTAGATGTATTTTTTAGATCAGTCTAAGAGAAAACTACATTGCATTTCCTGCTGCATAATAAAGCAATCCTGTTGTCCAGCAGTTGAAGGCTTTTAATATGAAATAGTAGAAGCAGGAAATGGCTGAGCTCTGATACAGCTGATGTCGGTGAAATCAGGGAGATAGAAGTTCAGGCAGTGTTTCTACTGAAAACCTTGTGGAGTGAGTAGATCTGTTGAATCAAGGGGAGATCGGACCATGCCAGGAACAATGACGGACACTACAAAGACAGGTAATTACTGAATAGAAATACGCCGGCATTGCTGAAAAAAATACTGATCATATGAAGTTAAGGATTCTAACTTTATTTTTTTGTTATAGAAAGTCTTTTTTACCATTAAGACGAAAGTGACACACCTAACGAGTGCTCATTCTGTAAACACAACTTTATTAGTAATATGCAGCATGTAAGCACAATATCAGCTAACAGCCTGTTCACCTGAAAAGTCCAGTCAATTAAACTGTTGTCAGGCTTTTTTAAATAGGCGTTATGAGTCATGGTAAGCCCCATAGACATGGGTCAATAGGGGCCTATTAACACCTACTAGTAGGTTTTAGGATTTATTCACATAGTACATCATGGAAAGAGCGTGAAACCAAAAATATGTAGTTATGTCTAATATAATAATATGGTAATATGGTAGTTATTGGAACTCAAAACACAATGTATGTTCTCTAAACCTAAAGAAGTTCTTGTTTTGTTGTCTGAACTTAAAGAAGTTGTAGTTTTGTTGCCTAAACCTAAAGATGTTGTAATTTTATAACCTACACCTAAAGAAGTTGTAGTTTAATTGTCTTAACCTATAGTAGTTGTAGTGTTGTTGCCTAAACCTAAAAAAGTTGTAGTTTTGTTGCCTGAAACCTAAAATAAGTTGTAGTTTTGTTGCCTAAACCTAAAGAAGTTGTAGTTTTATTGTCAAACCTAAAGACATCTGTTTTATCTGTGATCTGTGAGCCTAATGTTTCTTTCAGTTTAATGTTAGATGTGTTACTTTTAAGTTTCACTGTTATAACGTAGTAGGTGTAGTAGGCCCCTAATCCCCCACATCTATGGTGCTTATTGCGACTGATAACTGAATCAGGTGCAAAGACGTATGAATGCCACCATAATGAACAAGGCCTTTATCATTGTCATTTTTTGTACGATATGTAGTCTGTACTGACTGTAGTGTAACCGCATCCAAAATATGATGCTACAATCAGAGCAAATGACATAGAAATAAAGGCGAGAAAGACGTTTAGGTCTATGGTGAGTGAGGAGGTGGATAACTGCGGAGTTTCTACATGTAGCTGAAGTCTTTTGAAAATCATTATTTATGTAACACAGATTCAGGTACATATTAAAAATAGCATTGTTGGAAAGTCTAGGATTGGTAATAATATCTCTTCTGTTTAAGAGGAAGACATTACCCATAAAAACAGGAACTAATCAACTTGCCACAAACAACATGACACGAACTGACCGATCTTGCTGTAAACTGTATATGTGTGTCGAAGACGTTCTCTAATATCATGCTTTTATAAATGCAGGTGTTTTCTGCTCGGCGCTCGGTGTAAGTCACCCTCGATAAGAGTGTTTGCTAAAAGCCTGACAGGTGTACTGCAGCAGGTGGGGGAGGGGTAAAGGTAACGCTGCCCCGTCCAGCCCCGGCTCCCAGCTCCTCACCGGGCAGATCCACTGCTGCAGACAGGGGTTAAACACCTTGTTCAGGGGCACCTCAAAACTATAAACTGAGACACAGCAGCTTTGGCTGATTTCCCCTGCCATAGGGGTCTGAACTCTTGACCCTCCAATCACAAGCCTACCTCTCCAACCGCCCCCCCAAGGCTAAGAGTGAACCCTAACCCCCCCCACCAGGCCTGATTAATGTAGGATGGTAAAGTGGATGAGACAGTAGAGGCAGAGGTTGCTCTTCCTCTCTGTCTCTCTGTATCTATCTGCCTTCGCCACAGGCTGCCCTGTATTATAGATGTTCACTATTTAAAGCTTTCCCTCCACGCAGATTAAACATTCATTTTCTCTAACCTCTGTCTTTGTACCTGTCTCGCTGCTTCAGACTCTTTATCTCCTGAGGTTTCCCTGTGTGTCCCCAAACCGCTGAGCGCTGAAGGAAATGTGTCAGCACCTGATGCATCTTGGTGTAAGGTGGGTTTTTGGTTGTGCATTGACTGGCATGACCTCACATGCAGACATATACAGTTGACATGCAGCATTGACTCCTGTCTGAAATACGCCTACTGAAGCTCAGTCCCTTTGAGTTGTGTTATTGTTTGTTTTTTTCTTCTTCACTTTCTGCATTGCGCCTCAGTGATGTGACTAGCCAAACATGACCCACACTGAAATGTGTGGAACGTGGAAACCCATATAATTTCAACAATATTTACTGTTAGTTTAGTAAAGTACAATAAGGTAAAGTGTGATCCACCATACAGACACATTGAGCTTGTATAGAAAAAATACCTCTTTACCATAAATATAATGAGTCCTAGCACAATGCAATTATGCCTTCATTTCCAGTAAAAGAAAACAATGCAACACAACTTTATTTATAAAGCACTTTAAAATGTCGTTGACCAAAGTGCTGTACACATTTAAAGATAAAATTAAAAACACGTAATACAATTTAGACAAAATAAAGCAAATAAAACTGTAAAAGACAATTAAAAACCGGCCTCTCAAACTGAGTTCACAGCCAAAGAGAAGAAATCTGTTGGCAACTGAGAAGCAGCCGATGTGCCGACCTGAAGGTCCGACAGGGAGCGTACGGTTCAAGGAGGTCGGACAGATACTGGCGGCGAGGCCACGCTCACATTTAAACACTAATAAAAGATTTTAAAGTCTACTCTAAAATGAATCGGCAGCCAGTGAAGTGCTGCTAAAATTGGGGTAACGTGGTCAAATGTTTTGGAGCCTGTTAAAGTGGAGCTGCAGCGACGCCCGGCTCATCCCAAAGGAAAGCGCATTGCAGTAATCTAAAGGAGTAGTTCTAGAGGCGGGTAAAAACCTCAACATGATGCAGAGGCAGAAATGATTTAATCACTTGTCTGAGGGGGAGACCAGGACTGAATCTACTGAATTTAATAATAAAAGGTGCCTCATTTAGAAAAATGTCCAAATTGATCTGAGTAGCTGCTTTTCTCTTTCTCTTTTTTCTTTTCTGCTTCCTGTCCTAGATTGAGTGGCCTTCCAGTGGTTTGAATCGTGGCCTGAATGGAGTCAGTGTCATACTCATGCACGTGGATCAGTACTTGGTTTTACTAATCGTCAGCAGTCGATTCTGTTGTGTTACTTTGGTTACACCAGTGAAAACAGCCTGTAGAAGGTAGCAGGTCAGTTGCTTCATGCTCCATACGCATCCCATCACATCTCTCTTAGTGTTCTCTTTAGCGAACATGGTGACGATTAGTGCTTACTACCGTTAATTTATCAGAAATTGGTCATGGGTCCGGACTGCGGCTCACCGTTCGGTGATGCCAGGTATACAGTACTGTAGATGTTTTGTGGCTTGTCCCTGGTCTTTGGTGAATCTAACCAGGATTGTGTGACTTGGTTCCACGGACAAAAAGCAAGTGTAACCCAGCAACAACACATGAAACCAAACATGTGATATCAGAAAATATAGACCCATGTTTTTATACAGTAAGTCAAGTATTCAGAGGAAACTGCTCAATATCGTGTGAGTTGCCCAAGGCTGTAGGAATATCATAGTGTTTTATAACCTCAATTAAATCTCTATCAGTGGTTTATCTACCACAATCTTCCTGATTTCCTTGAAATGTAGGTCTTAGTGTATTATGATGGCTGACATAGGTTCATAATGATAATCCACATAAAGGCATGCAACAGTGTCATGTTGGCTCAGCAGACTTCTGTCTGTGTCCAGAGGATGCACTTTAAACATGGATAGTCCAAACACCACATTCTAGCCTGTAACATCCCCTTTTCTAACAAACTCAGATGGTCTTGACAGGAATTGATGTGTTTTATTTTGTTGTTGAAAAGACATGAATCGATAAGTGTGAAGAACTGTTTCTGCTCCTCAGACTGGAACTGTTGAATCGAGACGGTGAGGCAGCAGGATGGAAAGCTTTCTCCTTCATATCAGTTTTTTTTCTGTTTGCTTCTGTAAATGATGCCCTTGAAACTTCAGCCCTTAATTGATTCATGACTGTTTTCTCACCTTGGTCACCGTGGCATTTAAAAACATAACAAGTCGTGTTCCACACCGATTCATGAAGGACAGAAGTCTGTCTCTCACTGCTGAACCAAAGTTGAAATGTTGGCTTTTAACTGAAAGTCAAAGGTTGGCCAGTGATATACATGTTGAGTTTTTATTATCATCTCAAGTCTTATCATGACTATAGACACTTGATTCAAACCTGGCATTAACTTGCCAACAGTAGTTAAGTAACTCTGTTAGTTCACATAACATTGCATCTTATGGTTGTCAGCGTTAAAATACGGTAACTCAACACTGACTTGGTTTCACAAAGAC
This sequence comes from Pterois miles, assembly GCA_947000775.1. Lineage (NCBI taxonomy): Eukaryota > Metazoa > Chordata > Actinopteri > Perciformes > Scorpaenidae > Pterois > Pterois miles. The sequence goes on along the minus strand of CAMQGK010000110.1, from coordinate 1,498,279 downwards.
ACAGGTTTCCTGGGTGAAAGTCCTTTGTTTGTTTGACTCGTCCATCCCCTCCCACCCACACTACATGCTCTTTCTCAGTCTTTATACTACATCAGTTGCTCTGATGAAAGGTGCCTCGGCGCGACGGCATCAGACGCTGAGGGGCACTGACAGAATGACAACGAGTTCACATTACTTATACAGATCAATTATAAGAAAGAAAGAAAGAAAGATATTCCTTTATTAGTCCCACAGTGGGGAAATTCAGTTTTACACTCTGTTGTTCACACAGTACAGTTCACACAGTACATATACATGTCAATGGAGATTGCTTCCTGAAGCGCTACAAACAGCAAATAGATTTATATTCATGTAAATGGTTTGTTAACTTTCTCCTGATTAATCTGACAGCAAAAAGCAGTTAAAACTGTGACCTGCTGTACTTGCATCCTACTCTGTGTATGTTGGCAGTTCATTAAAAAGTGTATACCACAGATAATATTATTGTACAAGATGCCTCCAAGTGAGTTCAAGTACCTCGGGGTCTTGTTCCAGAGTGAGGGGATGATGGATCGTGAGATTGGCCGGAGAATTGCAACAGCGGGGTTATTACAGTCGCTTTACCGCAGCGACAAAGAGAGAGCTGAGCCAGAAAGCAAAGCTCTTGATCTACCAGTCGGTCTTCGTTCCTACTCTAACTTGTGGTCATGAGGGCTGGGTCATGATCCAAAGAACTGGATCGGGGTACAAGCAACCAAAATGGGTTTTCTCAGGAGGGAGGCTGGCATCTTCCTTAAAGGTAGGGTGAGAAGCTCAGCCATCCGTGAGGGACTCGGACTAGAACAGTAGTTTGCATTGAAAGGGGCCAGACACCCAAAGACCAACCAATACTCTATACTGTTCTGTTTGTACATTGCTTTTGACAAAGTGTTCCTCTACACAGAATGACTCCATAATAACCCGCTGACATTATTTCAGTCTGCAGTGAGTCCAGAGACAGAGACTGACGGAGCCGAGGCTCGGAGATCTAATGGAGGTGTGTGCTTCTGCAGTGCGTTTCTAAATGCATGTTTGTGCGTCTCTGTGCGTGCGCGAATGTGTTTCAGTGTGTTGGGGAAAAGATCGGAGACAAAGGTCGGATGTATGTGCATGCTTCTGTGGCCTCCTCCGGGCTCAGCTAAAAGGGGTTAGCTGGTGTTAGCGGGGCTGTCAACCTCTGTTCAAGTCTATTTGTTTTCCTCTTTTACTCTCGTACTCCTCTATTCCTCCCGTCGCCATCGCTGTCTTTACTCTTTATCGGTCTCGGGTGGTCTGCAAGCCCATCAGAGTCCTCAGCTCCTCTACCAAAAGCAGGGCACTTCAAGTTTATCTTAGGAGGTAAACTTTACTAATGTTCAAGTAAATTTCCCAAGTATACTTTATGTGGTAAGTACACTAATATCAATGTATTCAAGATTCAATATTTGAAGATTCTTTCTTTTACATCTCAGTATACAAGTACACAAGAGTAAAACTCCTTGGCTGTGGCTCCTTGCCCTTGCAGCAGCAGTAGTAATAATAAGACTACTAGTAACATTAAAATGGTGTTTAATAGTACCATAAAATGCAAGTATAGTATTATACATAATAAAAATCAGAATAGAAATAAAAAATAATATTTAAAAAATAATAAAATATATGTAAGTAAAAGTAGAAATGTGCAATTAAGTGCACATTGAGTGTACTAGTAATATACTTGCAACTGTCTTACTTCAGTACTTCTTGGGACTAAATTGTCCCACATTTTAGTGTATAAAAGGATCCTTTTAAGTCTACTTTAAGTGTAAGAATACTAATCTTTGAGTACACAACTAGCTTACATCCAAGCTGTATTTTATAAAGAAACTATACTATGAAGTGAACTGCACTTAGTTTACTAGTTATATACTTGTGGCCCATGTTTTAGTCCATGAAAATACACTTTAAAGTATACTCTCAGCAAACTACTAGTTTAATTTTTTTTTTTAGTTTAAAATGAATAGCACACTTGAAAGTGCCATCACTTAAATTGAGTTATTTTAAAACTGATCAGTTCATAGAGTGTAAGAGAAAGTATCAGGAGATATTCTGCACCGTCCTGATAGTGATTTTGTTTGTTGTTTTAAAACTGCACCTTCACTGTTAGCCACACATCCAGGTAACGGTTTTTACAGGTAGCTCCATCAGGCTAATGATTCATTAGTTGCTCCTGTTGTAGAACTGATTGCCTGAGTTCAAGAAACAAGAAAGACAGTGAAATTAGACTGTGAGCACTGACCCCATTAAAGGGAAAATCCACTTGCAGATAAGTGGAGTGTTTAACATGAACTCTCAAAGAGTGAGAGGGCAGTACTTGAAATACGTTTAGAGGTATTACTTGTTATTTCTCCTCCTAATTTTCACAAAGGATCAGTACAACAGGGTCATGTCGTACCACTCTGCTGCTTTGAGTTTGTCTTTAATTGTTTCTCTGATGTTACTATTTATGAAACCCAGCATTTCCAGCCCAGTTATGTCCCACATACAGCAGACAGTAAAGAAAGGAAAGCTCAGGCATGAGCACAAAGACAGTCTGGCAGTAAGCTAGTGGACCGGTAAATATACTGGGGAGCGAATGAGGAGATGGGGAACAGGTGAGTGAGGAGAACAGGCAGGTGAGGTGATATTACTGGTGGGAGGAGAGGCAGGTGGGAGTGTCTGAGTCTGAAATGAATTAGAACACAGGGAAAACAGCAAACTGAATAAATCAATGAACGATAAATGAGCAGACTAAAACCATGAACCATGAAACACTCAGCCAGAGTCTCTTTCACATGTTCAGGTTTATTTTATGTGTTGAGGATATGGATACATTAAGCGATATTGGACTGTTTCCATCTTAACCACACTTGAATTGAATAGAATCAAATTGAATTAAATTGAGAGACAGATGAGAGGAGGTTTGGTCCAACAGTCGTGTTTTTTGTGTTTTTTCCCTCAGCCTCCTGATGCGTGGCTGATGAAGAGTTTCTGCAGAGCAGCAACTGCGAGAAAACATGCATTTATTAGCACACTACACGGAGACTGTGATGATTCAGTATCTAAATCAATAGATGCCTCATCTATTCACCTACGCTCAGATTAACAGTAGTGTTACGCACCCACACACACATACACACAAACATATAAAGCAGTGCACACAGAACACACTCTCCCACATGAACTGTACTCACAAGCAGCCGCATTCATTAATGTGAAAACTTTGGACACACATGCACACACACTGACAGATCAATCCTGTTTCATGCCGAAGCATGTAATAGGCCCCCTGGTCCACCAAAGGATAATGTGTTGTTGTATGTTGGATGTTTGGGCTTAAAATGACTTGGTTGATACAGTGAAAGTGTGGCGTTGTGTAGGTTGTGTAGACTGGATACGAGCAAACATCTGATTGTAAAATGAAAGTGAATCTTCTCCCATGTCACCCACCTTATGTGTCTCTTTCTCTCTTTAAGCTACATCACCACAGTACTCTGTCTGAGCATTTAACATTGATACAGATGTATTTACATTGTAGTTTATGGGAAACCCAGAGCATGTCATACTGGGCCCAGGGGTGCCTTGTGCCGGCGGCCATGACAAACTGTCGGTATTTGCCACCCTGGGAGTGAGAAGCAACGGTGCAGTCAGCACAGCCTACATGGCGTGACAACGACACGCCTAGAGCAAGACGGGGTTTCTTATTACACACTTCTGCCTTGTGCATCATTGTGTCATTCACATGCCTTCTTGTGCGACCATGCTAAACAGACACAGTCCCAAACATTTCACATTTTCTACCATACATAGAGCAGGTGTGAATACACACACACACACACACACACACACACACACACACACACACAGCCAGTGAGAGGGGAGCAGTGTAACGTCGCTTGTAGCTACACTGACTCAGTAGAGCTCCATTGATTAGATGGAGCCGGGGGCAGCCTGACAGACAGCGCTGATGGCTGATCCCTGGGTTTAGGCCGAGCCCCAAGAGAAGGGCAGAGGCTATAAAGTGGTGGCTCTATTATATTATTCCAAGTAGACATTTACATATTCACACCAGCAAACGAGCAGCGAGTCTGCATTTCAAAGTGAGCCTGTGACATTAAGAGAGCGTTCCATTAACGGTTGTTGTAGACTTAATGTTGCGAGGCGAGTGAGTTTCTTCATGCCTGTCTGTGACAGCTTGTGTAACGTGTTACAGGGGAAATTTACAGACCAGACTAACAGACCAGGGACCTTTTTATAACTCTTTCTCTACTTCATAACCTTACTGATATCAAACCCAATTTATTCCATTAGCTTAGTGTAACTTTGTGGTGGGAGTTGAGAGGGGCAGAACTCTAGTCCAACAGATCAATGAGCTCTGATCTAACGTTCAGTCTGTGGCGTATAAACTGTTAGTGATCAGCAGCTGATCAGCTGAGATCATGTGGTAGATGACAGTGGTGTGACAGTGTTTTACTGCCTCGTAGTAAAGAAGACATACCGGCTGGTCTCCATCAACCACTAACATGGATCCTCTTTCTGTCCTTCCCTCTGCTCCAACTTTGCTTTTCTTGGACATTTTGCTTCTATTCAGATTATTTTTATGACTCCATCACTCGGCTAGAGCAGCACTGCTGGAAACCGCTGATACTGAGACGCTTCAGTGAGCATGGAACAAAATGTAGATGCATTGTGGGACATGTAGTTGAAGGACACACTTGAAAAATTAAGGGCTGAAGGGCTGTTTTCTCCAGTAGAATGATTTAAATGGAAGAGAAAGACAGGATGCTGGAGAAGAGAAGAGAAGAGAAGAGAAGAGAAAAGAAGAGAAGAGAAGAGAAAAGAAGAGAAGAGAAGAGAAGGGAGAAGGATATGGAGGGATTAGCAGCAGGGAAGAAGCAACTTGGATCCAAACTAAAGGTCAGTGTGGATCAAACACTGATCCTCAGCCCTGTGTGTACTGCTGCCAACAATGTTTGTGTTTGTGTGTGTGCGTGTGTGTGTGTGTGTGTGTGTGTGTGTGTGTGTGTGTGTGTGTGTGTGTGTGTGTGTGTGTGTGTGTGGTCTGCAGTCCTCTCTGGAAATCTGGAGTCCCTTTGCTTTGGCTTTAAATGGGAGAGGTCAACAGTTGCAAAACACACACACACACACACACACACACACACACACACACACACACACACATATGCGCTGATGTCGCTGCAGTGTGTCATGGCTCATTAGTAGCGGTACCCCCCCCCCACCAGTCTCTCCTGTTACCAGCTTCTCTTCATATTAATTGGTCGTTTGAAGGCAGAACAACATTAGTCAACAGGGACACGAAGGAAGCAGCAGCTTCATTACATTGTGTTTTAAACTGACAGAATGTTTTTATTTTTTAATATATCTGAGATGATTTTAGGGAATAACAAAATGAAAAAAAACTCAATTTACAGTGATGATTAAAGTGTTTTCTGAAAATGACTTGTTACTCCAGTCACAGTGAATTAGATTCATGCTGCATCTCATTTTACCATTAAAAACCGAACAGAAAGCAGCCGACGTGGGACCCTGTGACTGTTTTACCTTCAGCTGTGGCACTAGGTCATCAGTGATGAGTCATTTCACCTCCAAGTCCCAACTTTTGGGAAGTGCAACTTGTGTTTTTATTGTGTCCAGATCCACTGTATTGAACTGTTATCGGGTCTGTAAATATCGGTCACTGAACGTACCATAGATGTGGGTTATTAGAGGCCTACTACACCTACTATGTTGTAAAAGTGAAACTTGAAAACAACACATTATAACATGTTAAACTGAATGGAATGTCACTTTTTCAACACAAACAAAAAGACTTCTTTTGTTTTAAACTACAAAACTACAACGTATTTAGGTATTTAGGTATTTAGACAAAAAAAAAAAATCATTTATTCAGGTTTAGGGTAGAAAAACAGTGTTTGGCTTAAAGCAAGTACAAATACAATGACAGCGACACATTGCTGGTTTCATACACAATGTATGAAAACCCTGTGTGTCCCAACCATCATACTCCACTTCCCCTTATGTCTGTACTACAGCACCTGATTTCTGACTCTGTAATGTCATGTCACTGCAGTAGGCCCCTATTGAGCCTCGTTCTAGTTATAACTGTGGATTTGGAGTCCACTCCTAATACCACAGCATTACCAGCACAAAACTGTCCACAAGCTAGTCTGGTAAAAACTGCACAGGAGATTGATGGAGCTGCACTTCTACACTTAGACACGGTGTATGCTAGCAGCCTGAACAAGAAGGCTAGCAACATCATTCAGGACCCAAACCATCCAGGTCACTTTCTGTTTGTCCTCCTGCCATCGGGGAGGAGATACAGAGCCATCAAAGCCTGAACAAACAGACCGAAGGACAGCTTTTTCCCCACAGCTGTAGCCTCCACCCTCATGCTGCTGATGCACCCCAGCATTTTATTATCCAACTTGCTGTGCAATACCCTTTTAGCATTTATTACATGTTTTTATCCTGCTTGTTTCTATCTTGTTGTCTTGATTTTTTTTCTTCTTCTCTTGCTGCTTGTCGCTTCAAGTTACCAAATGTATTTTTGTTGTATGTCTACATTGATATAAAGTGTTTTAAATCTTGAATCAAATCCACAACATGCCAACCTCTCACTTAAAATGAAGACTGAAAATGACCCCAAAAAATATTATCTCTTGATTTTAGTCTCACTAATCTACTGAAGCCCCATTGAGTCTCGGTAATGATTCCTAAATAAAACATTAGTTTCAAGTCAGTCAGCAGCCTGATGTCAAACCGAATCGTCCTGAGAGGATTGCTGCTCTGCTGCTCTGCTCAAACATCCTCAGCAGCTCTTCTGGGTCTCCCTGAATTCTAGTTGTGAAACTTTGGAGCACAGCCATTAAACCCATCATCATTCTTTTGCACTTGTACTTGATTGCATCAGTATGTATTCCTGGGGGATGCTGGGAAAATTAAACACAAGTGACTCCAGTTCAGACAGACTGTATTTAGGACTGTCGGCTTGTTCTTTTACAGGAGGAAAAAACACCATTTTAAAGTCTTTGTCAGAAAGCATCGGTCGTGTCACTGTCAGTTTATTTTAAGGCAGATATGAAGTAGAGAAACTGGGATTTTGAAAAAAGATCTACCATGGAGACACTGCAGAAAGCACTGATCTGTGGATTCACCGGTGAAAAGTCAGACACCAGATAATTAGGTTAAAAGCGGACATACGTTTACTTTCCAACCATGCTTTGTTCAGTGAGCTCAAGAAGCTGCAGTACAAGCACAATCCAGTCTGCCCTGAGACGCCATGGTTTTTACACTTCAGGCCTATGTTTGTGGCGTTTAGTGAGGCTCAGTCTGTATCTTTATTCTGTATATCTGGGTTTAAATTTCCACAGATCCGAGGTCTCAGCAGTCCACCCATGCTGAGCTGAGAAAACCATGGCGCTGTCCATGGTGCTGAAGCAGCAGACAGGTTGGTATTGGTGATTTCTCTTTCCATTTAACTACACCATACGACTATTCATTACCATATGTGTTGGCATTAGCAATATCTACGCTCCTTTTACCTCTGCTTTGGTCTTCATCAAGTGTTCAGTGAAAAATCTAGCAGCTAAATGTTCTTTTCTATGTTCACTAGCTTGACTAACTTTGGCTGCTGCGTGGTGCAGGTGTACAATGGCTTTATCAAAGCTCATTTTCTCAAACATGTCTGCTGCTGGAAACACTGTTGATGAGAGCGGTGAGAATGAATAGAAACAGTGAAGTTGTTGAAAATAAAACCAAAATGATGAGCTGAAAGATGTTAAAACACTATAGAGGTGAGAGGACCTGCAAATCAGGACGATAATTCCCTGTGGGTGTATCATTACTATTGATGCCTTATACATTACACATAGCTGACTGCAGCTTTAAAAGAAATGTCTGTAAAGTAAGAAATTAGCTCAAAAATAACATAGATAGTGTGTAAACCAGAGTTACAGATAAACAAAAGCTAAATAATATATAAACAGCAAGAAGGTTGAAACAGTTTAAGACCAAGCACTCCTTTTTTTGATTTAACCTCCGGCATCATGTTCAGACCTCACGATCCTTCAGGATAAAACCCCAGAGTTACCACAGTAGCCCTGTGGTCTAGTCAAGTGTGTGTGTGTGAGTGTGTGTGGGTAATGAACAGGCGAGAAGTATAGATGCCAGGTGACATTTAGCAGGAAACTTGGCAACAAGGGTAATTCCTCATCTGTAGCATCGGGAAGATCCTCAGAGACGCCTAATGGATAATTGGGAGAGTGAGAGAAAGAGAGCGAGAGGCAATAACAGAGAATGAAAAAGAGAGAAACTGAGATACTGAAGCAGAGACAGAAAAGGGCTGAGAAATGGAGGGAGGGCAGGAGGAGGATTAATCTTTCTGTTGGTTTCAACGACTTCTCCACCTCCCCTGTGACAAGAGCGATAATGAGCTCACACAGACACACACACTGAGGAAGTATCAGGGCTGGAAATGGGCTGGAACCAGAACCAATCCAGAGGTAAAGCCGGCTTTATCTGCCTCCGTTAACTGCTCACATGCTACATGTCAGCAGCAGAGTGCACATGCACTGCAGCTAGAGCTGATTACACCTCTACAAAAATGAATGCAGAGTGTTGGGAGTGACAGTAATCGCTGCAGGACTTCATGCACGGGTCAGTTCTGACATTTGGGACGATCTTGCTTCTTTTTTTCAGACCAGTGGACAGAAAACATCCAACACACACATTTAGGTGATTACTCTATTTGTCTCTGTAAATTTCTCCTGAACTCATAAAAAGTTATCATTAATGCCTCATTTGCAATTTTAAATATAACATTTCAGAAAACATGTAATACAAAAAATAAATGTTGTAATGTTATTTATATTGTAATTTTCTCAAAAATGAGTTTGTTTCTCAGACTCTAAGCCAGAAATCTCCACTTCATTCGCTCTTACATCCTACAAACTTTCCACTTTGATTCCTATTTCTATTCTGAAGGTTTATTTAGAGGGGTTTCTTCATATTTTATTCATAGCCTGATTTATACAATACTTTATTCCTAGAATTGGATTTTTTTTTTTTTATGGCTGCATTTTCTGATTTATGGAGCAATAAAAAGAGAGAACCAAAATCTCCTCCATAAAAACGTTGACTCTAATATGTCAACAAAATGAAACATGAATTTTGAACCTGGCCTTGTCCAGTGTTCAGATTTCTGTTCTGGAAATGTATGTAAATTAGCACATATTAGAAAATGATCCTCCTTCCCTCTGATTTATTACCTCAGTAAACATTGTAAACATCAGTTTATGGTCTCAATTACTAGTTTCAAGTCTTCTTCAATACAGCAGGATGTTCATTAACTCTGGTCCATTTAGAGTCAGATAGACCAGAAAGCAGGGGATGCTTTAGGGCGGGGCTACCTGGTGATTGACAAGTTGCTACCATGGCGTTGCCCAATCTAGGAGTTGTCCCTGTTGTTGTCTTCGAACTTTAACCCTTTCGTAGCATGTTTTCAGTTCATTAATGTTAACTGTAACATTTCCTTTGCCATAAAATATTTTATTCAGGATTCGGTTGTCTCTCGTGTCACTTCTGGCTGCAACGAACCAAGATGGCGACGGCCCGAATGCCAAACTTGAGGCTTTAAAATGGCAGTCCACAAACCGATGGGTGATGTCTGCAGGACAAAGGCAAAAGAAAATCTGACATGTTGGTCGTTGAGTTGAGATACTGTATATCATGTCATTTGATCTTCTTCTTCTTCTTCTTCTTCTTCTTAATAATAATAATAATAATAATAATAACAATAATAATAATAACAATAATAATAATAATAAGCCCATGGGCTTATAAGAAGAAATGGAGCTGCAGTACGACCAACAAATCAGCGCATCACCTGTCAGTATATCTGTACCATTCGTGTCAGGTAGTTTATGTCAGTGCTGGTTTTTATTCTCTCATAAATAAAGAAATAATTTCATTCATTCTCACCAACTCTGCCACTGACGAGGGTGTGTGAGATGTGTGTACGTGTCAGTTTGTGCGCATGCAGGTGTGTGCATGTGTTTAGATGCGCGGTGTATATCGCTGCTGACGTTAACAGACAGGCCTCCTGCTCTGAGATGAATGAGAGGGCAGATTGTGTTGAAGCTGATGAAGTGGCCTGATGCTCATTAGACAGCTGCTGATAGGCTGATGGATGCTTCACATTTTTAAGGCGGCACTCTCGTAATGATAAATGGGGCTCTGTTTTAAGGTAGCACTCCTTTCTCTTTTTTTTTCCTCTTCCAGAGCAAACGAGTGCCTGTGTATACTGAATTATTTCATTTAACAATGAACATTAATGCTTGTGTGTGGTGTGTGTGTGTGTGTGTGTGTGTGTGTGTGTGTGTGTGGGGGTGTGTGTGGGGGGGGGGGGGGGCAGACAGTAAAGTAAAAACAAAAATAGACAACAAACAGAACTTTGTAAAAGGTAAAAACAACAAAATGTTAGAAACATACAAAAGTCACCAGATAAACATAAGAGATAATTATAAGAAGAATATTTGAAAAACAATCAAAAAGCAATTTTACAGTAATTTACTTAGTTCACGTACTTATTTCAAGCCCAACCGTGATGTTTTTCCTCAACCTAAATCAGTGGTTTTGAAGTCAAATGACGTCTGTTATCCGTGTTATGCTCCCTAAACAACCACAACTGTTGAGGACGTGCCGTTACATGAAGCCTAAAATTACTAAATTACTGAATTACTGTGACATGCAGCATGTCCTTAAACACTGCTATAAATACATCTTTCCACGAGATCAGGTTGTAAACAGCAAAACTACTTTCTGCAGGGTAGAGGGTTAGAGATACCTTGTTTTCCACAGCTAATGTATCCATGAGAAGGTTGGAGGATTTTTTGGCCTTTTATACATGTAATTTGGTTTCAAATTGTCTTTTTATGAACATGCATGTGCAGGACAAAGACTTCACACAGGTAAAGTAACAGCAGAGCAGATGGATGAAACGAGAAATGACTTTAACAAAGTGATGCTTTTGTTGAATTCAGACCCGGTCACCCGGTGTGAAGAAGCTTTGCTTCGGTAAGTTTCTCCTATCCAAACTCTTTGGATTCATTCACATCTGTGCAGAATTTCATGGCAATTCAACCAAAGAGGCCGACACCGCTAGCGGCTAACACCAAATCTGCAGCAGAGTGACAATGATGGCAGTTTGAGAAGAGAGACAAATAATCTGCAAGTGAAAAAATACATATACAGAAGTAAAGAGGAGGAAGGACAATTTAACCCAGAGGATAATTCAGCAGGTGAAGCTCAGTCATTATTAGATTATCACTTTTATAGATGAGAGAGAGAGAAGATCAGACTGAGAGCTATTGATTCCCATCTGGCAAGAACAAACAGGCTTTGAAATGATGCTCTGATTAGGCCAGGCACCATGATTAGTTCATCAATAACACAAATGAAAAACAATCTCTCTCTATGTGACTCTCTGTGTTATCATTCTTTAAGTCTGGTCCTCTCTCTGCCTCTGTGAAATGACTCTGGAGGATAAATCAATAATGTCACCGACACACTGGCTGGTCACTTTCTGAGAGGACAATGTGTGAATGTCAGGGCTCTACAGTCTCTGGTGTTTTCTTCTGTCCTCAGAGCCTCGTCCCCGCTGTGATCAAACCTAGGAGATGTCCTTTATCCAGCAGCCTGCTGATTGGCTGTGTCGGACACTGCTCTGAATGCATCAGTAGTGTTTAAACATGTTTCCCTGCTGCCTGGAGAAGAAATCAGCATGAAATTAACAGGAATGTTTAGTCAGCGGAGATACGAGGGAGAAGGAAAGAAGTTTTTGCTTTGTCATACATGATTATGCAGCGTATTTCCTGTACAATAAGTACTCTTTCATTTGTAGGCCATGAATCCTGTAACGACTGTAATGTCAGCACATCCATGTATCAATAGTACGATGAGAGTTAGTGACGTAGTATAACAAGAGAGAAAGGCCACTTCTGGTGGGCAGGTGGGGAGGTAATCGGGTCCAACAAACACAGGACTGTTAACCAGCAGACCCGTGTTTGAGACTGTTGACTGTTTTTTTTTTTGTGTTTGTGATGTTTGTGACGTGTTTTCTGCAGTTGTGTCAAGTTGTTTCTGTCATATTTAACTTAGTTTGTTTTTATTTTACGCCCATGACATTTTTCCAGAGGTCCTCTTTCCTGAAACTAACTGTGGATGTTTGTGTGGTGAACAAATGACACGCAAATAAGCTAAAATGCATACTCATGACACGTGGCGTGTCTGTGTAGTCCTCCTCCTTCATACTGATGCTCGAGCCAGCCTTTAGTGTCTGTATGAGATACACCAGGCTTCCAATAACTCCCAATGTAAACCCATCTACATCAGTGTTAGATGCTCAGGGCAGCTGACGCAGTATAAAGAACGAGAAAGTCCACATAGGCAGGGAGATCGGGGGGGAAGACGGACGGGTCAGACAACCAGAACCTAACTCTGGTGACTGGTGTTTGTGTCCCATGTGAAAAGCTGGATTTTTACTGACTACGTTACGTCACTGAGTCCCGTGGCATTACATCCATAACTTCAGTTAGGTAAGAAGCATACTTATTTTCATAGTTTGACTTATTAAGTCAAGCTATGATGTTTTTTCTTGCCATAACCAATTAGCGTTGTTGGCTAAACGTAAACACAAACTTTCGGCCAAGATACTACACAGCAGGCTGCAGCTGAGATCATGTTGGACTGTGGATGCAGTGACAACAAATAGTTATTCTTGATCTGGGAAAAGACTGCTGGTCAACATTGGCTTTTTGGCCAATCAAATTTCAACAACATTAACCCAGAAAAATATGTAAATCTGAAGAACTAAATGTCAGTTCAGCTATATTAAAACACAGTGATCGCAGAGAAGACTGAACATTATCTAACAACAGATTGTCGTTAAATCCACTTCCTAACTGGAGATACTAAAGATTTCAATCAAATGTATGCATGCCGACCTCACCACTGGAGACGTGACGGGATTCCAGTCACTGAAAGTGAACTGAAGCTTGAAGAACCCATTCAGTTGATGAGCTATTGGGACTTGATTAAGGAAAACGATGCATGGACAGAGCTCTCTGAAAATGAGCAGATTAGCAGAGTGAGAAAATAAGTGTCCAATCAGAATAGAGTATAATGGCTTGATGCACACACCCACAAGCTTCAGACCCAATCTGCTTGTTGAAATCTGGTGGGGGTCATTTAACTCACCCACATGGTCTGATCAGAGGGGTCTGTATTCTGGCTAAAAAGGTTTTAATAAAACAGCACTTGGGGTAAAAACAGTGTACTCTGCCAACTCCACTGTAATAATGAGTCAAATTACATTATACCATGGAAAAACAAACATGTGTGTCAAGAATTTAAACACACTCATTTGAAGCTGCACCACCTCGAATATTTGTGAGGTTTATAAATGCAAGTCATCGGAGCTGGAGACAAATGCACTCTCAAAGTAGAATACAGTACAGAAATTGGATTTATAAGCTGCAGTGACATACAGTAAGTAGTTTAAAAAGTAATACAGTTCTTGTAACAATGACTAAGCTGTAGCAAAGCGCTTTGGGTTAACCCAATAATAAACTTTAAATATAATAAACTTTGTTGAAGCAGCACTTCTTTGAACTCCAATTTTGCTGAGAGCTTGACAAGAAAACCAGTGAATCTAAGCAGATATGGCTCAGGGAGAAAGAGAGAGAGAGAATAAGTAAAAGATGGTCAGAGAAGTAGAGAGAGAAAAATAGAGGGGAGAAAAATAATGTGTACACAAAAGCCATAAAGGCCAAGGCAACCCTCAAAGGACCATTGTAGTGATTTTGCATGCTTTAGCACATTTCCTGCCGGTGTGGGAGAGTTGACGGAGGCACGTGGAGGACAGATGTGAGGCAGATGTGAGGTGAAAGCGGCGGGTACAGGCGGTGTCCCGAAAACAACAGGAAGTCATTTATTTTGTGCCACTTTGGCTCGTACGCCGACATGGCGAACAGTCGGAGCTGTCGCAGTGGCTGTGACGCTCATGGATGGTATTTAGTTACCCTGAAATGCATAAATCATACTGTTTCTCAGAGTCGTATCTATATATCGCAGTCAAAGCTCAATAGAAATTATACTCACAACTTTTAGATTTGTGTCACTAATACTGTCCGAGGATATTAAACCCATAAATTAGAAATCATAGGCGCTCCTTATAACTCCAGGACTTTTGCATCAAACTGATCCACTGTCTATATATATATATATATATATATATATATATATATATATATATATATATATATATATATATTAACATTACTAAGGGTCAGAATGCTGCACTGCGTGGGAGTGTTTTCTCATAAACAAACTTTTGTTTTACCTTTAACCATATAACTTCCATGCAGCTGGTAGCAAGTGATCTGGTCTGTGGTCCAGGGTTGGGATCCACTTAATTAATAATAGACTCTTAAAACCTGCTTGAGTGTGTAATTCAGTGTTCTCAACCCCAAGCCTGTCAATATAGCAGGGGAGCCTTGAGTCTTTTCATCATTTAAGGACAATTTAAGCTGCGCATTTGCATGAGAAACATTGTAATAATTATGTTACTTAAATGAAATTGGCTTAAAATTTGGGGGTTTAACAGTTTTGTTAACGTCCACAGAGGGCCATGACAGAGACGTGTGGGAACCACAGGTATTATCCATCACAGTGGACATCTGGTCTGTGTTGGACACATTATCAGGTAACGCGTGGGAGGACTCCCCATATTAGCCAACACTTAAAGTGAATTACCATGCAGCATGACTGCATCATTGACAAACAAATGAACATGTGATGTTCAGAATAGTGGATCAAACAGTGTAGTCGGAGAGAAGCTAATCCATTAATCAAACAGTTTATAGGATGTACGACATATCAGAATGTCCTTGAGCAAGAACTTCAAAATGCCAAACCAGTGTCCTACGTGACAGCTCTGCCACCTTTATTCAGTGATTCTCAAAGTAGGGTTTGGGACCCCCGGGGGTCTGTGGCACTCTGTCAAGGGTCCCCAAAATAATTTGCTATAAATTATAAAATTGTGCAGCATCATTAAAAAGTCCATATCTACAGATGGGGACCATTTGTGCCAATAAACAAGCATAATGTGTCCATTACTCCCACACTGATATGATTGTGACACACAGCAATAATCATTATTTTGAAGTTGAAGCACTCACTGAAAGTCAGCTTTAGACTGGTAAGTTTAAATATCTGGATTTATTAGGACAATGTCAGTCATGTTGTTACTGTTCATGTTTTCACAGCTTTTAAGATCAGTGACTTGAAATGTTGGCTATAAATACTGTCAGGTTGAGTCTAAATGCAGTGTGAATAAAATCACCCTGTTTTAAATGTATAGAAGTGGGATAAACTTCAATAACATGCAAATTTCCCTGCTGGGAGACTAATAAACAAGACCACACCACACACTCTCTTACTTTTATAACATGAGAAACCCAGACTGTTGCTGGGGGCCAAACAAATAAATCCCTCCAAACAACAGATTATTAAGAAAATGACATTATATACAGGAGTCTATGAACCGTACAGGACTGACTGGTTAGGGTAGGAATGTTTCCATTAACTTAACATTTCCCTTAACATGAACCCTTCCCTCTCCTCCTGTGGTTCCTCTCTGCTTCAGTATCTCAGCCAGCAGCCCCTCGGCTGTCCTCTCCTTCTCATCTCCAGACAGCTTTCTGGATCTTTCTGCAGGTTCTGTCTCAAGGTGACGCTCTAGTTGTTTTCTCTGAATACAGACACGTTTGTTACAGACTAAGCTCACAGTTTTACCACCAACCTGGCCTAACCTACTTAACAGGCCATGAGTTATTATAGATGTACCACTGGAGGGACTGCTGGACTAGGACTAGGACTGGACCCTGTGAGTGCTTTGGACGGGGAGGGGTCCACGGCAGCACCAACGATACCTGCTTTCACATCAGAGTCTCTAAAAGTCTCCAATAACACCAAAAAAAGTCACTAGATTTGGCGCTAGCTGCTTTGTTGGGGTCTGAAAACTCACTAAATATAGCTTGGCAACACTGCAGCCTCAGCAGGTGATAGTACTTCACATCACTCACATCAATGTCAGATGTGACAGGACGAAGCATGCTAACAATACATGTGAATTTTAAAACAAAAGCTATTTCCCTAACTGTTTTTTTTTTTTTTTTTTTTTTTGCCCTCCCGGGCCGGACAGAACCATCACAAGGGCCAGATCCAGCCCACGGACCGTATAAAGCCCAGGTCTGCTCCACATCCTCTCATCCTCTTCAAAACAACACACACATCCACTTCATCTGCTCTCATTCCTCATTACCTCTTCTTGTAATGTCCATCCTCCTCAAAACAACACACACTCCCTCACCACTCTGGCAGCTCCTCGTACACCCTGCCATCCTCTCCTCACACTCACCTCTCTGAAACTAATGAAAAAAAGATGTAATGCATGTGAGAGCAGCCTCCTCCTGCTCTGATCACTCTCCTCCCTCCTACCTGTTGTCAGTCCTCTCCTATCCCATCCTCCCTTTCTCTTTTCCATCCAAAATCTTCTCATATCTCTCCTCCCTCTTCCTGTCTGCCTTCATCCTTTTCGCTTTTCTCTAGTTTCTCCTTCACCTCCATTTTTTAAATTCTCCTCACATCAGTCAGCCCTCTTCCTCTCTGTCTCTTTAAACAAATGATGAGATAATCATTTAAATAATGTAAAATCCCATAAAAGTGGTGTAATAACTGGAGTTTAAAATCTGTCAATAGTATTTTAAAAAATCATGACTTGGAAAAATGACAGATTTTAAACATGGAACACAAGTCATAATCAGTGCTTAATGGACTATTTTCATTGCAGGACATTATCACGTATTTTATTATAATAGCAGGTTTTACAAGACATTTACGCAAAATTTCAGGGACACTGTTAAATTATTGCAAACTGAGGGGGGTGGTTTAATTTGGAATAATGTCCATCCTGGTTCAGACCTTGAACTGAAGCTGTCGTCTCTCTGTATAGCTCTGTTTCTGAAAGAAAAATCTCATGTTCCTGGGTGTGTTGCTGCTGTGAGCAGTATTTATCACTGCAGACCGAGGCATCTCCATACTGATAAACACGGCACACTTTAGCATCTGTAGCAGACTCACCAGACTTTCAGTTAACTCCGATGTAAACCCATCTACGTCATTATTAGAGACTTGTTTATCTAGCATGGTATAAAGAGAAACTCTGAGGGCGAGAGGGAGCGGTCCAACTAGCACAGGACTAAACTAAAAGTTGACTGATTATTTTTACTGATGTCACATTACAAGCATATTTATTTTAAACCAAACCATGATGTTTTTTCTAACCCTAACCAAGCAGTTTTGTTGCCTAACCCTAACTGCAAGCCATGTGTTACAACATGAACTGGTACCATTTCAATATTAACCACACACAAACCTCCAGCATCAAGATATCATGGAAAAGGCTGCACATCAAGTGTCTAAGCGGTAAACTATAAGTAAGGATGAAATCATTTTTGTGTAGGCAGATGCATTTGTGTTAAACTGTGTGGAAAAATGTGAATATTTGAAAACTGCTAATTTGGATCAGTCAAAGGCAGGTTTTGGCCGAACCCAGAAATGCCACTGATGGCATGACGTTACGTAACATAACTTTATATTGTGTTCTTTAAATGCTGGTTTGTAATATGTCATTACGTGATGCTATGTAATGTGATGTTATGTTGTGGGATGTGACCTGATTTCATGGCGAGACGTACAAATAGCGCAGCATCTTGAGGACATTACGTGTGATGAGACTGTTCTGAAATGTCTTTTCACGTCATTTACACTAACGGCACGTTGTTACCGAGAAAAGGTCACGGCTATGTTTAGGCAACAAAACCACTTAGTTAGGTTTAGGAAATATGTCATGATTGGGCTTAAAAGAACTACCTAAACTAAGAAGAATATGTACGTAAACAAATGAAGTATGGAAAACTACTAATGTTACTTCAAATATCTTAAAACATTGGTCCTGTGTTTGTTGTATACCTTATAAATCAAAGCTCTATACTTAATAAATCTTAATAAAAGATTTATTCAAAGAAGAAAGAAGTTACAACAACAGTGAGCATAAAAGGTATTTCTGGATCCTGGCGTTGCAGGGCCCTTCTGAGGACTGCTTCCTCTAACGACCGTCCGTGGGGAGAAATGCTTTTTAGGATGCATGAGATTTTTCGGCTCCAGTGCCACCTTGTTAAACTGAACAGAAAGAGGCGTCCCACAGGACCGCCCTTCACCCCCCAACACACACTCTCTTCTGTACAGTAAGAGCGAGCTTCGTCTTGTCCTCAGTGGACGGAGCCTCTTCTGGGTGAATAAATGCTCAGCGTGGAGACATCGAAGCTCCTTCAGCACTATGTTAATGTCCTCTCCATCCCTGTGTCTGCATTGCTGATCTGTTATGTGTGTTATGAGACCTGAGTGTGGCTCTAATGTTCACTGCTGAGATGAACAGAAGCCACGCACCATGTGAGTTCTCAAGATTCACCATTTGCACATCCTAAAATGAATATATTTGGGCTGAATTAAACTCGGATATCAGTGCAGCACATCGGGTGCTTAGTGTTGTTGTTCTAAAGCTGAATGTGATGCGCTGAGCGGTACCATAGACTGTTTTTAAAGATGGACGACACAGCGCAGAAGTGAAGCCAACATATCCCTATACGGGAGCTGCCGAGCCTGCCGACCTGTCGAGGTCACCCGCCTGAACCAATCGCAAGCCGAGCATGGCCTCAGCGAGAGAGGCTCACACCAGTCGATCATGACATCTCAGCCTCTTTTTATAGCATCAAATAACTTAAAACCACACGTATCAGATAAAGGAAATCTTGAACATGCATCAGAATGATGAGAACTACCCAAACGTGACAGAAATCATCTTTAGTAAAAATCCACTAACATGGAGGAGGTGGGGTTTATGACTTAAGTGCAGCCAGCCACCAGGGGGCGATCCAGATATTTTTGAATCACTTTTGGGGAGCAGTCACATCGTCTATCTGTATATACTTTCTATGAGTTGTACTGTCACTTATTGTTCATGTCCAAAGACTAGTTATCACTTCATATCAAACAGCTGTCCTCATTAATGAGACAATATCACAGGTCTAACATGGATTTTCAGAAACATGTTCCTTTCTTAAAGAGACAGAAATAATCTAAAAATAAAATGTTATTTATTATGTACTTTAGTTCTGCTTGTTGATAATTGGGATTTATTGTTTTATTGCTTGTTATTCCTCTCACCTCCTGAAGGTGCATTTTGTCTTTACTGTTATTTGAGAGACCGTCTGAATTTGATGTGATCATTTCCTTCATCTTATTTTCATATCTAATCACTTTGTTTTTTAAAGTGACAGAGTAGATATGGTTAGGTTATGCTTCTTACTGTCTGCAATTTCCAAAATAAATAATGTAATTGTTTTATTTCTAACTTATTAAGCCTGTAATGTCTTTTTATACATGGTAAATGAGTTTGCCACAGCCACCGTCATGAAGAATAAAATGCATTCATATCAAAGACAAAGCTGAATCAGCACTCAATGAGATAATATGAAATATGATACCGCTTCAGTCTTTTTCTTCAGCTCATCTGTCGGGGTCTACTGTCCTCAGAGACGCTGTCACTGCAGCTAAAACATGAATTACTTTTTCAATTTAATTTTGAGGAATATCTCGTTGTGTAGCCAGATGTATGATGGGAGATTTCCAACATGCTTTACATCACACGTGTAAGAAGATGTAAGTCTGTGTCTTCATTGTAGTAATCTGCTTATCCATGCACAGCTCTACAATAGGTGAGTGGGATGGTATGCATGTAGGCTTTGCAGAAGTCAGAGCAGACTGTAAGTCATAATCAGCTAGAAAAATGTCAGAGCCACGATGGCTTAACGATGTTCCTGTGATTATATAAGAGAAATGTGTCAGAGGAAGAAATGACAGCCGAGGAAAGCTGGAGAAGTGGTTCGACTGAGCGCAGAGCAATTAGAGAAAGTAAAGGGGAGGTGTGTTATAGCTCAGCAGGGTGAAGGTCCTGTTCAGTAGATTAGTTTTCAGTCTCTGATGGAAGATGAAGTGTAGCTGCAACCTTACCCTGACAGAAAGGTCATTTTAGCTCATAGGAGCTGAGAGAAAAGAATCTACATTTGGGTTAAGGTCAGATTCTTGAAAGACACAGAGAGCTTGGCAGTGGTGTCATGTTAAGATAAGATAAAATATTCCTTTATTAGTCTCACAGTGGAGAAATTCACATGTTGTGGAGGTCTACAGGTGTAGAGTTGAACCACAAGTTTCTTGATCCAGTCTTTTACATTTTTCAGTCCCCCATCTAAATCTGAGTGAACTTGCTACGGGTTGAGGAAACACTTTGGGTCTTTATTTTGTCAGAGATCAAAAGTATGAATTGTCCTGGGAAGGCAGAGAAAAAAGCAAAGATAAAAATAGAGGCGAGACACTGGCAAGCAGAAGAACAACAGAACTGGATAGCTGATGCAACAGAGAAGGTTGAGCAAATGGGTGAATGCTGGCTGGGAAGTACACAGTATATACCAGACCTGGCATTATACGGCCCTCCTGATGGTTCTGTCCGGCCCGGGAAGTCTCAGACAAACCACATAATTTTACTCACAAAGCTAAAAAACAAAATAGCTTTTGTTTTGAAATGCTTGTGTATTGTTAGTGTTCTTCTTCCTGTCACACTTGACACTGATGTAAATAGATTTCAGTGATGATTGAAGTAGTGTCTCCTGCTGAGGAGGCACGTCTATAATAAGTCAGACTATTTTATTGTGGAGGTTGGTGGTAAAGCTGTGAGCTTAGTTTACAACAAACATGTGTCTGAATTCAAAGAAAACAACTAGAACGTCACTTTGAGACAGAACCTGCAGAAAGATCCAGAAAGCTGTCTGGAGATGAGAAGGAGAGGACAGCCGAGGGGCTGCTGGCTGAGATACTAAAGCAGAGAGGAACCACAGGAGGAGAGGGAAGGGTTCATGTTAAGGGAAATGTTAAATGTAAGTGTTAATGTTAAGGTAAATGTTAAATGTAGGTGTTAATGTTAAGGGAAATGTTAAATCTAAGGGTTAATGTTAAGAGAAAAGTTAAATGTAAGGGTTAATGTTAAGGGAAATGTTAAATCTCAGGGTTAATGTTAAGTTAAAGGTTAAGTTTAGTTAATGGAAACATTCCTACCCTGACCAGTCAGTCCTGTACGGTTCATAGACTCCTGTATATAATGTCATTTTATTAATAATCTGCTGTTTGGAGGATTTTCAGTAGAATAAATGCTGATCAATCAGTGTCCAGTATGTTTCCTATAGTGATAAATAGAGGTCACGTCTGACAGTTTTTGTTTGGCCCCCGGCAACGGTCTGGGTTTCTCATGTGGCCCCCAGGAACAATAATAGCCCCTCGGTGTATATTGTATACTGGGGCTGATGAGGAGCAGGTGTGTATACAGGTGACTGTGAGGTGATTTGATTGAGTGAGAAACACAGTGAGGATATCTAGTGGGCAGGTGAGCAATAGCAAAGTGTGAAATGAGGATAGGTCAGAAAAGCATTGTGTAAATGATATAAGAAGGGGATTTCTAACCACATTGTGATAATGAATGCGATTCAACCGTGACTCGAGAACCTTACACAGAAACCTGAAGAGAAGACCAAAAGGATTTTGATTGTTAAGCAGATGTGGTGCTGGTACTACTGAACTACTCAGGGCAGCCAAATCTTTCATCACGTCATCTCATTCAGGACTGTGAGACCAAAAATGTGCTTCTTAAACACACTTTAATGAGCAGGCTGGGCTGAGCTCATTACTCTGCCCTTTAACTACAAAAGCGTCGTCGTTCTTTAGATCCTGGTAGGTCCGCTGTAGCTGCTGAGACCACATCTAAGGATCTCCTCTGAGGGCTCAGCACCTGCAGAGGCCAGAAGCCCTGCGACGGGGCCGGCCTTTTTCTCCATTTTACTGTTTCATCCTTGTATCTGTCACTTGACTCATGGCCACAGTAAAGGCATTCAGGATGTGAGGATGCATAAATGAAAGGAAGGAGAGGTTTTAAAGGAAAGAACAAACCATCGCCTGCAGGTGTGAAACCTTCTATAGCTGCAGCAGGACTTCTTCTTTGTGTTTTTTTTTTTTTCCTGTCGACTGTTTGAGGCTCACATTTATTCAACCAACACATTACAAACTGCAGTACTTGCAGGGGGAGTGATACGGACAATCCACTCAGAGAACAGATATTTAGGGAAATAGAACCAGGTGCATCTTAAACCTGATCCATTGACGACCATGCAACCCGAGGCAACACTACATCCTCCACAAAGAGACGTGCAAGAAGGTTCAGGAAGGAAAATCAATGCCTCCAACATACTGCACCGCTGACTGCAAGATCTATACCAAGAAAATATTGCTGCCAATACAACGCCAGGGCAACATTACACTGTGAAATAGCCTGAAGAGAAAAAAATAGACCCATAAAGTGGAGCTGGACGATGTCACGGCCATGAAACATTCATTAAAGGCCAGTACTTTCACAGCGAGAGGATGAGGACGCTGGGTCGCTGCTGTCGCCATTCATCCTTTATGGAGCAATGCAGGGGGAGGAGTGTGATTGGGGGGGGGGGGGGTGAGAGGGATGGAGGGAATGGAGGGCTGTGATGGAGTAGATTTAGACAAGAGATATCTGGCTAGAGGATGGAGGAATAGAGCGAATGGACAACGGATAGAGAGAACGGCATAAGGAAGGAAAGAATAGGTGTGATGAGAGAAAAAAATGACATATACCAAGATGGAGTAGCTTCAATCAAAACTCATCTGTTCATGAGTCTGGCACAAGAACAGATGAGCTTACTATGTGGAGGAATGAGAGAGGGATGAAGGGAAGGAGGGCTGTTACAGATGACTTGGTCATCATAACTGAAATGATACCGGCCTACCATGATGGAGAGGAGAAACCAAAATAGTGTTTTTGGCACAAAAACACTGAAAAGTCAAAAGTGTTGGAGTGATGACAGACAGACGGAGGAATGGAGGGATGCCACAGATGATTTAGGCACCGTATAATCAGTGAAATGACAGCTGGTTACCACGAGGGTGAGAAAGATTAGAAAGAAAACAAAAGTGATTGGCAGATTGAAAAATGAGGTAGCCCAAAGAGAAATAGAAACAAAAAAAAAAAAAATGAAAATGAGGGAGGAATGGAGGGGGGTGTTAAAGATGGTGTGGTCACCATATAAAGAAAGTAACTGTGGTTGTTTTCATGAGAAAAATGGAGGCAGGTGATCAAAATATGGAAAAGTACAGCAGTTCAAATAAAACATGTGATGATGGAAAAAGTACAGATGAAGGGCCAGAAAAAAACAAGCATGTAGTTCTGTCCTAAACCTAACTACAGTGGTTTTGTTCTGTTGTTAATGTTATGTTACATTGGTATGTTGTTACACAATGATTTTAATAGAAACCATGACTGTTTTTCTTTTCTTATCCAAGTAGCTTTGTTGCCTAAACTAACCAATCATTTCACAACGTTAACCATGGGGCACTGCGTTTCTGCTAGCATGATACAAGGCTGACATGAAACATATTTAGGAAATGTACCGGTTCTGAAACATGGCCATTCAGCGTGTCCCTGGTTTGCAGAAACATCCAATACCAACATTTTTTGATACCTTGTTTGAAGAGGTCATGCACTGCTAGGCAGTCTGATCATGGATGAACGAATGGCGGCCATAATGAAGGGAAGACGGTGATTAAAAGACAGAAAAAGAAAAGTGGTCCCAAAAAAAGAATAATATAATTGATGAAGCCAAATTAAAGCACAAACACACACACAATGATGCATAGCTGTTCCAGTGCATGTGGAAGGGGGGAGGAGGCCAGGCATGCTGATGGATGGTGATGTCACCACGGTTATGAATGAAGCATTTATTCCCACATGAATAATGTATACACCGTCAACCCGTTTCTTCCCTTCGCTCATTCTTCCCTTCGCTCTCTGTCCACACTGCCGTCCATCCATCCGTATCGCTCTGCCCGCCTTCTCATCTCCAAGCACAAATAAGAACAAATTGAAGCTGTGGGTAGTGTGTGTGTGTGTGTGTGTGTGTGTGTGTGTGTGTGTGTCCATGGAGATGTAACCCTATGTGTGCATGTGCTGTACGTGTGTATGTGTGTCCACATACGCTCATGTGTGTGTTTCAGACAGGAAAGTAATAAATTGGCTTGGCGGGACCCACAGAGCTAAACGCAGTCGTCTGTACAGACTGTTGAACCGTTAATAGCTTTCAGAGATATAGCACATGTCATATGTTATATGGACACATTCTCATAATTTAACATACTGTGGTTTCACATTTAGAGTCAGCCAACCGGTCATTAAACTCAGCACAGTGGACTTTAAATGAAACAGTGACCATGAGGGCTGACTCTCAGCTTTGATTTTAGGACAGTGGCCCTAAAAACCAAATAAGCCTACTGGGCACAGAGGCCCTAGAGGGACCAGCTGGCCCCGAAACCAGAGCCACTATGCTCCAATACATCCAGTCACAATGTTTACTTACTTACTGTTTAACTTTTGTCTGATTATATGCCAGATGGGCCGGTCCACCTCGTGGGCTGCCAACGTGGGAAAAAAAAAAATAACTGTGGAGAAAAAACCTTCCAGCCCACTCGATGTTGGAACATCTGGTTAGTTATTGTCAATAAGCCATCTATCAATACATCAGCTGCAGGGGTACCAACAGTCATTACCTCCTTCTCCATGTAATGTCAGAGGTCAAGCAAGAAATAATCAAATGAAATCAAGACAGAACGAGCAAAGCTGAATGAAAATACAAATTAAATAGTTAAGGTTAAGTTAAGGCCAAATCTTGTTCCCAGTCCCACCGTGTGCAGGGCTGATGCTGCACATTTTGCAGATTCAGTTTTTGACTGTTGTGTTCATGGACACCTTCCCACAATGCAACAACAGAAAACACGACAACTAGAAAGGTTCTCAGAGATCGCAGATCTAGTATGACCCCCAATTCAACTCGCGCCATCATCCAGGTGTATTTTAGTTTATGTAGAGACCAGCTGTAGGTGGCAGAGCATCGTAAAACTCTTCATTCAAACTGGACAAAAATTAAGTAAAACCACCTAAAAATCACCTAAACTGTCATTGTTACTTTTTCCAACAATCACCAAGTGTGCTTTGGTCCAACTCAAGTCTAAGTTCACTGAGTTTTATGTGAAAATATGGCGACTCTGCAGTTGTTCATCCCCCGTCTCTCTCTCTGCTAACAGAAGGAAGGAAGCTTGGACATGTGTCATCAAACCGTCATCAGTTACGATGTTCATTTGTTATACACAGTGGTTTTCATGTTCAGGCTGATCATGATCCTTTAAAATAAATCCTGGATCCAGATAACGATCTGGATCGACACCAAAATGTAATGGATTGCTCTCTGTGCCACAACCTGCCCCTCCAAAATAATAATCCTGCTAACAGACAGACAGACAAACAGATGAAAACATAACCTCCTCGTCCTTGACGGAGGTAACGAAGGAGCTATTCACTACTGGAAGCGATTAAAGTTTTCAAATTTGAAACATGTTGCTGTTACATTTGCATTTTGATGTCCCATAAAATCACCTCTGTTCAACAGAACATTTACATATTTCGCTCACATTGTACCACAGCAGCAGGGCGTGTGATGGGACCACTGATCCTGGATACATAGACCGCCCACAGCGCTGACCAGCTGCATGTAAGTGAGGATGTGCAGCTTCCTCTGAGCCGACTCGTCCTGCTGTGTCCTCCTGATGAGAGCAGACGCCAGGACACGAGTGTCCGTCCTCCCGTCCTGCCTGCAGCCAGCGGGCTGGACGCACTTTGATCTGCTGATCCCTGCAGCGACCAACCAGCCGCCCCAAAAACCCGACTCCTTCCTCTGGCTTTGAAGAGGCACCATGTCAAAAGAGACCACAAACAACACACACACACACACACACACACACACACACACACACACACACACACACCTTGAATGTGTCCAGAGGGGGAAGATGAGATGTTTTAATCCACAGATCAAACGGAGGCAAAATTGAGTGGGAGATACTTCTCATGAATAATCCCAATAACAACATATATATACAACAATATATTAATGTATTGAATTAAAATGTGAGAGGATAAGGGTTTAGAACATTATATTAGTATAAGTTGTCCATCCTCAGGCTCTATTATGTCTCATAAGTTGTTGCAGTATTTTTTGGGTTGATACCATTTGTTACACAGATCTGGTGCTAAATTCAACCAATTTTACACACTCAAATTGATATAATAGAAATAATCCGTCCAAAATACCACATTATGACATCAAGACCTTGAGGAACACCATAGAAAAAGACATGCTGTGATATGGGATCAAAAACTTGTGACATTTGGAGATGTATGCAGAGTATGCAGAAATATGCAGATATACCATTTAGAATGGGAGAAAATAACACAGTTATACTGACTGGGACTATCAGAAAGTGGGCATGTCTGTAAAGGGGAGACTGGTGGGGACCCAGAGAACCCATTTACATCCACACATCTGGAGGTCAGAGGTCAACGGACACCTTTGGAAATGGCCATGACAGTTTTTCCTTTCCAAAACATCCTTCACAATAAGCTACATGGCATGGTTGGTACCAATGATTCCTTAGGATTTCTAGTTTCGATACCAGTACCTGTACTGAGCCTGATACGGCCTCTAAAAAAAAATTCGGCCAAGTGCTCCGATAAAGCCATACACCCATAAAGTCTCTTTGCAAAGTAACCTCCTGTTTTGTCTTTCAAGTATGACAACTATTAACCTCCAGAGTTATCATCACTTATCTGTCAAGTTCATATTATCCAAAACTTTGTACAAACTTTCATATTAATAAACTCCAGTCCAGCTAGAGTTTTGCTCTCCTGGGTCGAGGGCTAAACTGTTCTCGGTCCCCTCTTCGTTTCTCTTCCTGGCTAAAGAGGGTTTTAATGAGCTCGCATCCCAGAGGAAGACGAGGAAAATGCACAGAGTATGTATGGGCTGAGAAAAGTTTAATAACCTGCACTCTGTTATATTACCTACAGAGTGTGAATATCCAATGTCCCCACTATAAATCTGACATCCTGACTCTATGATGGAAAGTTTGAGCTGGCTGGTGAGGAAAAGGCAGTGTGTGTGTGCTCTTATATTCAGTGTATTCACACAGTGAACAGAGGCTTCATCCATCTTTCTATTCCATCACTCTGCTTACTGTTAACCCATCTCTCCCAGTTAAATAGCCAGAGCAGAATGGGGAGAAAAAAGGGAGGAAGAGGCAATCCACAGAAATGGAGGGGGGAATAAATTACAGCAAAAACACCTTAAAAAGTTTTAAAATATGTACACCCACAGACACACCTCAAGAGGGATTTGGAAGAGGAAAAGACAAACTCAAGTCAAGTCAGTTTTTTTTTGTAGAGCTGAAAATCTCAAATGAGAGAGTTTATAATCTGTACAGGATACGACGCCTTCTGTCATTATGAAAAAAGAAAAACTGTCCTCAGGAAGAGCAACAGAGGAGGATCCTCCTTCATGCCATAGCAGCACGACCTCCTCTCCATACCAGATAGATCCGGATCAGCACAACCTCCTCTCCACACCAGATAGATCCGGATCAGCACAACGTCCTCTCCACACCAGATAGATCCGGATCAGCACGACCTCCTCTCCACGCCAGATAGATCCGGATCAGCACGACCTCCTCTCCACGCCAGATAGATCCGGATCAGCACAACGTCCTCTCCACACCAGATAGATCCGGATCAGCACGACCTCCTCTCCACACCAGATAGATCCGGATCAGCACGACCTCCTCTCCACGCCAGATAGATCCGGATCAGCACGACCTCCTCTCCACGCCAGATAGATCCGGATCAGCACAACGTCCTCTCCACACCAGATAGATCCGGATCAGCACAACCTCCTCTCCACACCAGATAGATCCGGATCAGCACAACCTCCTCTCCATGCCACATACATAGAACCAGATCAGCATGACCTCCTCTCCACCATGGAAACCTGAAGGAGGACCAGAATTTTGTCACAGTGAATCACAGGTGCTTGGTGATGTAACGTATTTTGGCATGTTACTCATGCCAAAAGCCCCCTTGGACTGAAGTAATTTGTTATCGAGGCTAAGTCTCAAATTAGGTGGGAAGATAGGAAAACAACAGGAGGAGGAGGGGAGGTGGACAGCGGCAGGGAGGGAGGAGTAATGGAGGAAAAAAGAAGAAGTGAGGGGAACAGAGAGGGAATCAAGTGTGCAGATGGTGGAACAGTTGTTGTCAGACTCTGAGAAAACAGCGTGATGTGCTTAACAAGACAAGTCTTCTCTTCCTCTTCTCCTCTGCCTCCTCCCTTCATTCCTCCCTTCATGCTGGTCTCGTTCACCACGTCTGTTTTTGTCCTCTTCCTTGCTTCTATCTCTCCCTTGCAGTCCCTCCCTCTCTCCCTCACATTCACCCTCTCCTGGCTCTCACTCCGTCCACCTTCTCTCCATCTCCCTCCCAGCTCTTTGAGTGAGTGCTGCTAACTTTGTGTTTGAGGAAAAATGCAAATGAGCCTGAAGCAGAGTGGAAACACCTCACTTTCCATACGGACTTCTGCTCAGCAGAGGAGTGTCTGATACAATATCGACTTGTTGTGCTCGGGTTTGAGTGTCTTTGTGAGGACCGGCTTGTCATATTGTTGACAGACATCTATTTCTCAGCCAAAACCAATAACCTGAATTATTACAGGGCTGTGCTGAATACTTGATTCTGTTTGGTCAATCACATTGTTCTAAGGTCTGCTATTTCTTTATAGCAGTCTGTTGCTATGGGCACAGTTCTGATGTTGAAAGAAAAGCTCCTCAGGGTCCACCTCTTTGCTCTGTGACGGGGCGCTGCATCGCCCTGTCTGGGTTTCTTTCACAATGACCAGCTCACTGTGCATTATCCCTCGCTCCACGCTGAGCTGTGACCAGAGACTGGATGGCTCTTAACCTTCTCCTCTTAAAACCTCATCCAGTCCACTCCAATATCACTCCAGCTGCTATGAATCTTGGTATCATCTTTGACGCGTATATGAATTTTGACCATCATGTCAACTTGTCTAGTCCTGTTTTATCCAGCTAAGAAAAATCAGATGCATCTGGTCTTCCACGGACATTGAACGATAAATTCAGACTTTCATATTCTCCCCTCTGGACTCCTGTAACTCCCTCTGCACCTGCCTCAGTCAATCTGCTTTAAATCACCTGCAGTTGGTTCAAAATGCAGCCGCCAGGTTATGCCGTCGGCCTCACATTACTCCGGCGGCTACCTTCGTTGGCCTCCCATAAAATTCAGGATAAATTATCCAAGATCTTATTAATTACATACAGCATAAGGCTCTGCATGACCTCGCCCCCAGCTACATTTACGATCTTGTTCCTTATTCTACCTGTCGACTGCTTCCCTCCTCAAACCTTTTATCACTACCTTTTACAAATATGATAGAGCTGTTGCATTTCTGGGTGGTTAACCCATAAAGACATCAGCAGTGTGGGGCATTTGAAGACAGCGGCTGTTTTGACACCCATCATCATGGTTGGTGTGTGTTGGTCTTTATTTTCTATGTAAACACCAGCGGTGTGAAGTACTGCTGGTACAATAGTAGGTATGGTACAATACACCTTTGTCCTATTTTCCAGCAGCAGCGCTCCAGGAAATCAGCGTTTTATTCAGACTCACTCCTGCAATAAAGCTCTGTACCTCCATTCTTCTCCTGTCTGGTGATGTCTAAACACAGCAGCCCTCCACAGAATCACCGTCATCAGCAGACGACACAATGTCTTTTAACAATGTGCACATGAATGTCATTTATCCAAATCAGTGTTCCTGAAAAGGACTTCAGAGTTGGAACGTTTCCCTTTATTTGACGTGTGTGGGTTCGTGTCACATCTTGAACTAAAGCCTTCCTCTCTTTTAAGTCTTGTCACTGTCACAACAGCCGAGAGAAGATGTATTGTTGAGGTTTAATAATATCCGGACCTCAGCGACCCACAGTCCTGCTTCATACAGATAATATTAGAAATGACACCGACTGAGGAGCCATAGCAGGAGAGGTGGACTCTTCAGGTGAGGAATCAAGTGAAAGAAAAAGATCCGGGGCAGAACTTCGCTTTCACTTTGTATTCTGAACGTCAGCGGCTGATGTGTTGAGCCACAGTACTTCCTGTGTGCGCCGGAGGCATGAAAGGACACACATACGCTGATGTGTGTCGGACTGCAGGGTGAAGACGCGTTGTGATATGATGCAAAGCTACGTTTAGAGGTTCAGCTGCACAGAATGCAAACAGAGGACACACAAGTTCACCTCAACTCTTCAAAATCTTTCAGTGTAGCTGGGACATTTACACGCTGAAGATTAAAACGTACAGATAAATAAATGGTGGTTCGTGGTTGTGAAACCAGATGTCAGCTGTGGCAGAAAACCCTCCCAGGTTGGGTTCAGATTCTCTACCAGACTTAGAATAATTTTCAGTTAAAATAGACTTCTCTAATTAATTGGCTTTAATTTTGGCTCTGGTCTTTTCTCTGAGTTTGTATTCAACACATATACATTAGTATTGTCTCAATGACATGTACTTAAACAGCTGTAAATGTGACACAATAAGACAACTTATTATTCTGAATGGTAAAAAATAAGAATATGTTTGGCCGGTGGACTTTTTTATCTATCAGTCACCTTGATCGGTGGGTCGAAAAGACACTGATTATAATAATCATAATGATGATTTATTTAAATTTGGCAAGAATAGACAATCATAGGCAACAGAAGGATATACATATTTGTTTGAAATAATAAAATTATTATTCCCCTTGTGTTATTTATTTATCTATTTATCTATTTATTCAATTATTTATCTATTTATTTATTTGAGACTTGTAGGTTGGATGCAGGATAAAAAAAAAAAAAAGGAAAAGAACCCCAGACTTTCATTGACAGACCGGCTGATACCGGCTGCACATTTACAGCCGGTCTGAGGAATTAAATCTTTCTCCAGTCAAAAGTTCAATTCTTTGCTCTCCACCACCTGCAATATACTGTGTGTGTGTGTGTGTGTGTGTGTGTGTGTGTGATCATATGTACATATTTATACTGTACATACTGTATATATTTCATCGCAGAGAAACGAAAACAAGGAACAGGTTTGGAGTTTCAGCCTGATTTGAATTAAACCTCACCACTGTCTTCATGTCAAAAGAATAACCTATTTAGAGGGTGCTCTGGGATAATGGATTCTTCAGTCTTCACTTTTGAATATAAAAATCCTGAAACAGACATTACATACAAAATGTCAGCGATGAATGGAAGCTGCTCTTTGCTAATGGAGTGCTGAATGTGAGCGAACAGGACTAGCGAGGTTCGGGTTTAATTTGAGTGACAAAGAAAAGATTCATGAACAAAAGCGAGTGTGATTAGGATGCATACCAAGTGAAACGCTCTGTGATTGAAAGGTGCCCTTTGTCTTTGAACTCAGTGTAAAAAAACATGCAGGCCAAGGTTAGTGTAACATTACAAACAAAACCATCCTCTTTGTGAGGCCGATAAAATCTAAAATGTCAAACTGATGGAGGCACATGTATTTTAAAGCCGTGGATGCCTGTATTTCTTGATTGGTACATTTATTTATGTGCTTTTGGGCTGAATCTTGCTTGGTCTTTGAAACCAGACTGGAAACAGAGACGTACCAGATTTAATCTCAGTTTGAGAGACAATAAATGACAAGTAATGATTAATTCATAATAGTAATTAATAATTTAAATTAGCAAAAGAGCAGTTCATAGAGAAAGTCAAATGACAGTTATCAGGCCTTCAAACTAAAAGACAAGAATTGTTCAGTTAAAATAAAACAAATTGTGTGTATTGGGATGTCAGTCACAGTCACATTTCTGAATTAATGTTCAAAGCTTTACGTTGGACATTGGACTCCTAGCATCGCTGACAATTCAATTTCGTTGCTTATGAATATAATTTGGAGAAAGGGGTTATTAGTGTATTTTAGGGTAATAGTAAAATAAAAAATAAATCTGAATTGAGGTTCTAAGGATGGACCTTGTTGTTGACTACAAGTCTGGAGAAGTATTTTAATACAGAATCTAATCTGTGTAATCTTTGTGAAGAGGATGCTTTTATTCTGGAGGTCTTTTGCTCTGGTTGTTTCTCATCCCAACTCAACTCCTCATATCCTGATATTTCATCAGACCCCTCAGTGTCAGTCTCTGGTTGCAGTAAAGACAAGCTTGATGTGAACAAAGCAAATACATTTCCTTAGATTCAGGCAACAAAACCAACATAGTTGGGTTTAAAACTGTTTGTACAGTGAAAATGTGACTTGAGGTTGTGAACGCAGGACACTAATGAACAGCTGATTGTAATGTGACGTACAGGACATGAACAGAGGTCTCCTGGATGAAGACCTTGTGTTGGTTGGACCCATCCACCTCCCCTCCAGCCCCCCCGCCAGCCCCTCTTCCTCTCTTTAAACTACATCACCACACTCCCAGCGCACTTTCCCTGATCAATTACTGCCTCGGATGGGTTTACATTGTAGTTAATGGAAAGCATGGCGAGTCGCATACCGGCACTAAAGGGTGTCTTGTGCAGCAATATCAAACACCGACGGCCCTGAGACGGTGTTGGTGTTTGTCAACCTGAGGATGAGAAAGGGCTGGTTGTTGCTCAGGGTCCTCTCAGGGATCAGTACCATCCACTGACTGCAAAACTGCCAGAACATTTTTTTCATTCAATATTTTGCTTGAATTTCTACATTTTCCATGGATGCCTGCAATATTTGATCCTTAAAACAACTCCAAACATGATCTATCATAATTTAACACCCCCCCCCCCCCCGAGCTGCTCTGACTTCATCATTCATATGAACCATGTACACCAGTGAATCATTCCTCATTTGAGTCATCATGGGCCTTATCTACAGTTTTTAGCTGGTAATCGTGTTTCATGCTAATTTGGATCTGATTGGACGAACAGAGATGTCTCTAATTGGCCGTTATTCCCTGTTTTGTAGAGCTGTCATGGTAGGTGAGAGGTGCCTGTGTGCTGACGGGACTCACATATACGTACATATCAGCGCTCACTCAGAAGCCCTTTGTGGCTTCTCTTTTGGTCACATCATTACTCCCCCTGATATTACAAAAAGCAATGACAGGCATTCATGCTGCTACACACCAGAGTTATATTTTTAGTCTTGTTTAATGTGCTGCAGTTAAAGCGGTAGTTCACCATTCAGCAAACACCATCACTGCTGCTCTGCAAAGTGTTTCCATCCAGCAATGCTGACCACTGTTAATCCGCCATCACTGTGGCGCTGCTCGCTGGCTGCGCTGCTTTCCACATCAATTTCCTCTCATCCAGCTGAAGGTGATGTGCTCTTTTGTTTCAACCTTTGAAACGCTGCTCATTCAACGCACTAAAACACTGATATTTGTCTAGACCTTGACAGTATCACTGCATGGCCATGAGGTTTTGGGGGAGGCTGTAATTCGCTTGAATCATCGGGGTCAAATCAAGAGTTAATGTCTGATTTGTGAATTGACTTGTATCTGTGAGCCATAGGAGTGAAGTCAGTGAGGCTGACAGTAATTAAAAAACATATTATTATGTAAAAACCCAGCTGTCTTTACAACAAACATGCTGTATGTCAGGGGTAAGTCTGTCAATGTTCTCATTCATCCAGGTCATATTCATTCTGGCAACTATTGAATCAAAGGCAACTGGACTTAGATTTGTCTCTGAAGACGTTTCGTCCCTTATCCAAGTGGCTTCATCAGTTCGAACGCTACAGTCTGACTGACAGTTTGACTTCATACCCAGATGTGCCTTCCTCCCCCTGCCTAACCACACCCGTCATCGTCACTGAGCCTGTTAGCTTATTGATTGTTTTTCAACACTTTGACCTGACGAAACTCTGACTTGGATCATAACATCTATTTGCATAAATCCTGTGGCTTGGAATCACAGCTGTGCAGCTGCTGCCCCTGCTATGTGATGTGCATATAATTACATCCTTCAGTTACTGACATCTGGATTTCTGGGTCGAAACACAAATATATAAATATATTGTAAGGCTATATGATTACACCCTGACTAAAGTCAACAACTTCATACACTGTATTTATGATCATTATTCATGATTTAGTGCCGTCGCAGTGGGCTCCAGCCCTTCAGGAACGGACTTCCTCTGTGAATGTAAGCTCACTAGAGGGGCAACCTATTCTAGCTGAGGTTCACTGAGAGGGGAGATGAGGGGAATAATGTCCTGGAGGTTTTGCTGGTGGGAATGATGATGATGGAGGAGCAGCAGAGTGTGGAGGGACTGGATCCTGGTAGATCTATCAGGATTTGCTGGTGAGCAGGCACAGGAGGAGTTTAGCACAGCAAACATGAAGTTCATGAGGACAAAACACGAGGAATGACCTGAGTGTATGTACCTCTAGATGTACAAAATATTCCCTCTAAGCTGTTAGCATGGCTACTAAAAATGAATATTCCACTAATTTTCCTGTTTCAGGCTGAAATTATCACCCAGGAGACCAGAGTTTGTGTCCTGTTATTGTGTCGTTGTGTCACATAAATTGCGCAGTGATTAAGCAACGCCACTGCTGCCATTAGTTGAAATCAAACCTCAATCTTTTCCTGAACCTAAGTAGCTTTCATGGTTAAACCTAAGGAAGTAGTTTCCTGTGAAGATGGAAGTTTATTTTGAAGAGACTGTATGCAGGTAACTAGTGGAAACTGACCTGCGTTGCTGGACAGTTTTTCGTTAGATGTCACAGAGATTACGGTGCCGGTTTACATGCAGCCATGTAACCGGTGGTCGAACACAGCCTCCCGCTTTCATTCCTTCAACCACCTTCTTGAAATGATCGGCGTTGTGATATTTTTGCATATCCAAATACGTTTTGATAAACAAGACTTTCAAAATGTTTAAAAGTAGATGTTTCTCCTTCCCTGCATGCATCTCTGCAAACTGTCAGCTGGTAGGTTTGTTTTCAGGCTGCTCTCATACACCGTGTAACTACGCCTCCACAAAGTAATGCACTGTCATTTGTGTATATCCCACAAAATCAATTTGTATTAAAATAACATTACAGCCAATAACTTCATAAGATATCATACAAAACTCCAAGTAATGTGGTGTATACACAGCTAATGAATGCTCCTAAAACCTGAATATCAGCACATCCTACAGGTCTTAATCAGAAAATGCCTCATTCAGAATCCAAACAGAATATTGGTGTATTCAGAATAATAGTGGATCATTAGAGTGGATATAAGCTTTATTTAAACCAGGACAATCCCACTGAGAATTTGAATCTCATTTGCAAGGGGGTTTCACATAAGCTCCACATAAAAACACAAATCACACAATTAAAAACAAACAGTAAAAAGTTTAAAAAAGGATAAAAACATAAAGCATAAAAGTGACAAAAGAGCTAAAACAAACAGCAAGTTACATCAGCCAAAGGCTTTTCATCTGAACGAAGGTTGTAGCTGCTGATAAAGAGCAGCTGTGCAGACTGGACAGGTGAGGTGAATGAGCCCTGATCAGGAGGGAGCGTGGGTCCACGCCCACGGCACAGACCGGGAGACAGACCGGGAGACAGACCGGAAGACAGACCGGGAGACAGACCGGGAGACAGACCGGGAAACCAGACCGGGAGACAGACCGGGAGACCAGACCGGGACACAGACCGGGAGACAGACCGGGAGACAGACCGGGAGACAGACCGGGAAACCAGACCGGGAGACAGACCGGGAAACCAGACCGGGAGACAGACCGGGAGACAGACCGGGAAACCAGACCGGGAAACAGACCGGGAGACAGACCGGGAGACAGACCGGGAGACAGACCGGGAGACAGAATGAGCATCATCAGAGATTATCAGTCATAGATATGGGTTAGAAGGAGCCTGCTCCAACGATTATTTGGTTCAAAAGGCTGTTATTTATGCTTTATCACCATTACAGATACGGATAAAAAGATGGCAATGAAGTCAGGAGAGGTAGTATAAACAAAGTTGGGTTGGAAACCGCTGTTTGTCTCCTTTGAAACTAAAAGTCAAAATTTTCTTATTTTATGTACTGTTGCTACGTGATGTACAACCTTAACCAACACAAAGTTGGTTAGCAGGTGCAGTTTGGCCGTCTGAAGCAGCATGGTCGTGGTAACCACTGATTTAATCTACTGATAACATACAACATGGGTGGAACAGGATGGATCATATCCTTTGAGTTGCTGAAAGACTTTTAATGTGAAGTATCAGTGCAGGAAGTGTTGGGTTTCATTGACAGTACGGCGAGTAACTTAACAGTATGTGTTAGAGATGAGAAACTCGGCAGCAGAGCAGTGAGTCAGACATGTCTGACTTGAGGAAACTGATATAAGATTGAATTTTTCAGAACGGCACATGAACAGGAGGAAGTGTTGAGATTGTTTCTGCGGCACATTAAAACTGAAGCAGATCAGAGAACAGAGATTTTCTGAAGGAAAGAAAGCAGAGAATGAGAGTCATAAAGCAACAAATACAGCAGTATCAACAGAAGTATTGATGGGGATCATGTGGCTCGCTTGGCGACAGGCAGATGGTCGTCAGCGCTCTGAAGTGGCAGCAGATTCAGCTTCTACAGAGGATCATCCTCACGACGAGTCAAACAGCTGCTGCGGACTGGAAACTGTCACATAACAAACAGCTTACACTTACTGAAGACGGCTACTGATGGAAAGACCCGCTCCTGATTTTGGATTTGAGTGCTCACATGTTTCTGAGCTTTTTCAAACTGTGTTGTGATGCTGTGTGATGTGCTGGATTGATCAGCATGTTCGCAGTCTTAAACATGGTATGGCCACTTTCTAAACGTTTTATTAGTAATTTCCTGGAAGCTACATTAGGTGATTTTCAGCTCAAGAAGAAGCAGACAGACGAAGCCCTGACATTTTATAAAGCCACTAACACGACATCCAGGAGACAATAACAACATAATCGTCACACTGAGGTTCTGTGTCCGTCCAGTTTTCTCTGTCATAGCTGTTCTATGTTTTCCACCAGCTCTTCTCTGAGTCTGTCTGCTGTTACCTCCTGAGCAGGTAGTGAACGCTCATTTTATCAGAGATTGATAGATGGAAACAGCTGGCTGCTGCAGCTGGAAACACTGAGACTGAAGCAGACAGTGAAGGTGCTGCAAACCCCAAACAATGAGCTGAAAGAGGCTAAAAGGTGGGTCACTGTGCATTTCACTCTACACAAAGTTAACACAACATTAATACCAAACCTATGAAATCCAAATTAATAAGGAAATACTTTGACATTCATTCAGTAACACTGTGACTGTTACTATGTCTGCGTAACCTGTGATGAACCAGGAGTAATCTACATTTCTAGACTAGACAGTGGATAACACTATAATAGCAATGATGCCACTGAATTCATTCAGCAAGTCATTGATTACGACTGAGCCAAAGCAGAGAGAAATAACTCAAAGCTCATAGATCACAGGTTTCAAACTCAGGTGTAATTATATTTGGCCCGTGAGATGATATCAAATGTCTTATCAGAGCTGGCCCGCCGGTTGTAACGCATGAACTGCTAATACTACAAATCCCAGAATGCTCTGCTAGTGCGTTGGCACGTCAATGAAGGCGGGCGAGCGTCCCCTCCCACATCTGCTGACATTCATTAGAAGAAGAAGAAGAAGATATTCCTTTATTCTCTGTTGTTTTTACTTATACACAGTACATGCAGACCCGAGACACACACATGCACAAACAGGACCCATGTACATGCATCAAATGGAGAGATGTCAGAGTGAGGGGGCTGCTCCTGACAAGCGCCCCGAGCAGTTGGGGGTTCAGTGCCTTGCTCGGGGGCACCTCGGCAGTGCCCAAGACGTAAACACTCAGTTCTTGGTCCATGTCGGGACTTGAACCGGTGACCCTCCGGTTCCCAAGCCAACTCCCTACAGACTGATCTACTGCCGCCCCCATGCTGCATACTGCATACTACATACTGCAGCCTCATATTATCGTCACCGCAAGAACACTGAAGCCACCTCTCCCCAAAAACGACAAAACGAAAGATGGACGACAGGAAGTCTGAAGACAGGAGGGAGGAAGGAGATTAGTCCACCAAGTAAAGGATAGACCGGTCTGTCTGGAGGGAGGAGACCACGTGGCTGGAACCAAAGACTAGAATATATAATGGCTGGAAAACACAGAGGCACTAATCATGGCAGCACGAGAACAAGAGCCAGAATCCACCAGAGTAGATCTGACCCAAGGTGCAGGCTGGGTAAAGATGCCCCAGAGACAGTCCAGCACATAGTAGCAGGGTGGAAGATGCTAGCAGGATCAGCGTACATGGAGAGGCACAACCAAGTGGCTGGGATAGTTTACAGGAACATCTGCACCCAGTATGGACTAGAAGGACCCAGATCCCAATGGGACAAACCACCGAAGGTGGTGGAGAACAACAGGACCAAGGTTCTGTAGGACTTCAGCTTCCAGACTGACAAACAGCTGCTGGCTAACCAACCGGACATAGTGGTGGTGGACGAAGAGCAGAAGAGGGTGGTGGTGATGGATGTGGAGATACCAGCTGACGCCAACATCAGGAAGAAGGAGCACGTTGAGAAGTACCAAGGGTTGAAAGAGCAGCTGGAACAGATGTGGAAGGTTAAGGCTGGCGTGGTCCTCCTGGTCGTGGGAGCGCTCGCGATGGTGACGCCTCTTCTTAAAATGTGTTTTCACCAGAATTTTGAGCTACGTAGTATGGCAGACCAGTGAGAAATGGCTCTGTGTTTTATTGTTTTATTTTCCCTTAGTGTGAGAATAGAGATAAAATAACCAAGTTTAATGTGACTTCTTCCCACCCGCCACGTGGACACTAACAGCTGGTACTTCAGTTTCCACTGTGTGCAGCAACATCTGAACACTGCAGCTATGTGAGCTCGTGTCCATCAGAAAAGAGGCATCACATCCCGTCGGATGGGGAGAGCGTCAGCTGTCTGTCAAAACTCACTCACTCTGAGTTAGTGTGTGTGTGTAAATAAAGTTTCAGATTCCTCTTAGTTTATGGATGTAGTGTGTGCTGGTGTGAAGGTACGTGTTCATTTCTTTAGTGACCTCATATCTCAATATCAAAGACTGCAGCGTCTCACACTGGGCCGTCTGCCAGCATCAGCACTCTGCCGACCTGACAGCTCACACACTGAGTATCGATCAGACTGTCTCGTCCTTCGGAGGTCTTAT
The DNA here is from genome assembly GCA_947000775.1 of Pterois miles. Classification (NCBI taxonomy): domain Eukaryota; kingdom Metazoa; phylum Chordata; class Actinopteri; order Perciformes; family Scorpaenidae; genus Pterois; species Pterois miles. The sequence goes on along the minus strand of CAMQGK010000110.1, from coordinate 1,458,790 downwards.
TTTATGGAGTCTGTTACAACACCTTTTATTGCAACACACAACAAACAAGAAGTGTGTTTCCATCTATGTATCTGTTATCAGTTTTATACATATTTTCAATTTGAAACATTGCAAAATCTGAGAGGAAGCAGTGGAAATGAAAGATGAAATATCATGAAAAAGTTTGGTGCTCTGCTAAGGTGGAGAAGCTGATGTAGTGATAAAAACAAAATACATCCTTTATTCCATGTTCTCCACACATCCACCAATTCATGACACAGATAGATTGTATTTATAGAGCAAAACAAATCAACACATTCTTAACAAACCCAACATTATTTATTTTTAATCTTTTTTTTTTAATCATTATGAACAATGTTTAAAATGACCAGGAGTCAGTCCTCACATTTAGGCAACACTTACTGGGTGAAATGACAAACGTTGGTGGTGGCACATTATGATTAGCTGTAGATAATCTGTCTGCACTGAGCCAAAGATGAGTCCTGTTTGGTGAAAAGAGCTCGCTGATCACATCTCGTCAGTTTCAGCAGCCTGAATCTTCCAGTTAAACTTTCATGCACGTCATATTAATAATTAAAGCTCTGAATCAGGGCCCTCAGTATTTGGAGCAAATAGCTTGTCAAAAATAGGGTGTGAAGGAGAAAGCATGCTGCAGTTGTTATATCAATGGGCAAGATACACATTTAATCCACCTCTGCAGTTCAGGTTTCAGCTATCGGTTGTGAATATTAACGAGTTAATTAGCTGGCACTGCAACTGCAATGTGTCTGCCTTCACAACCAACACAAGGTGAGGATGATGATAACCTAAAGTTATTTACGCATATGTAATGGGTAAAAACTAGAACGTTCTGCAACACTTTTACTGCCATAAAAAGCTAATCCACCTCCTCAACCTGGCCAACATGGCCCAGAGATGATGGTATCCATGGAGATAAAATACTAGACTTAAAACAATTTAGGAATTACAAATAACACACAAAAATCATCAAGTATTCAACATCTGTATAAAAACGCACACATTGTGTTCTATGACTACCACTTCCCACTATTACTACCACTACTACTACTACTACTACTACTGCATCCTGCTGTGTATTTGTGTGTGTGTGGGTGACTAGATGACAATGAATGTGTGTGTGTGTGTGTGTGTGTGTGTGTGTGTGTGTGGGAGTATCAAAGGATCAGTCTGGTTTGTGTGTGTGTGTGTGTGTGTGTGTGTGTGTGTGTGTGTGAGCAGCGCTGCAGCAGGCAGCTGGCTGACAGAGACAAGAGAACAAGGTAAGAGAGAAGAGGAATCACCTCACCTTCACACAATACATCTGACAACAGCAACCGATGCTCAGTCGCTCTTCCTCACTCTCACGGTGTATTTGTCACTTCGCTGCCTGTGACTTGTGTATTTCTGTCTCTGTGAAGTCTCTTCTTGTTGTCGGAGAGAGATAAGCAGAAGAACCACGGTGAACCTTTGATTGAAGGCTGCTGCATGTTAAATTCAGACTATCAATTAATATGTTATCTTTTAATTAACTGTGATACCTGAGCAGTTACCTTCAGCAAAATACATGAAGCAAACAGTAATATGGTGGCCTCTTATCTCAAGAGTGGTTTTGTTGTTGTCTAGCAAATTTTATGCAAACTTTTGAGACATTGCACCAAAATGGAATCAGATTCGTTTCCATCGCCTGGTTTGGATGGAGTAAACTCTGAGTACTGAACTCTGGTCAGTGGTTGGTGCTATAGGCTGTGCACGACTGTAATCTGCCAGTAAACAGAGCAGAAGAAGAAGAAGTAGAGGTGAGCCGGAAACAAAACAAGTGGCCTTGATCATCTAAACATCTACATGAGAAAAATGAAGAGAGGTCGTCAGAAACTGGTTTCAGTTGTGCAGGTTTTAATAGTTTCATGTCAGCTAGCGTTGGTATATATCCGAGAGGATGCAGCAGAAACCGCAGATCAGTCACGTGACTGAAATGTTTGCTACGTCAGAGTTTATTTGGCTAAAGTCTTTCCATCATTTAGTAAATGCACTCTTTTTCAAGCAAGCATGAAACCTTTTTCTGTTGTTGATGATGTTTTATTGAATTTTGCTGTTTCCATACAGCTTTTCTAAAGCAAGGTGAGCATAAAAAAATGTGAATGGAAACACGGCTAGTGTTAAACTCTGTAGATTGTAGGGCTCTGGTTGAATGAAGCTGAAGGACGAATGCATCTAATCCTGTTGTGTTAGTAATGCATCTGTAATTGCAACAGCATGCTTCAAATGCTTGTCAGATCATTGCACGGTGGTTAAAACCCTGTGCCCCTGCACCAGGACAGAACTGGTGAGCTGTCTCCAACATTTCTTTATAACGTTACAAAGCTAAACCAACAAGCATGCAAATGTCAGTGATTGGCCAGGTAGCGTTTGAAGCTCTTGACCTCGTCACCCAACTACTTCTTTCACATTTTGTGTGGATGAATGAGCTCCACACTATGAATGTATTGATCCATGGTCTAAAAGTTGAACAATCATTGCTTCTCCATCTACGACGGCAGTCTTGTTAACGCGTCTTTCAGTGTGGCTGTTCAGAGTAAACACTATTGGATTCTGATGTGGTTCAATGATACATCTGGGATTGACCATATCGCCTCCTTAAGGCTCCATAGTTCACCAGACTGATGTTGAGTACATGGCCAAAAAGAGCGACTGCGCGATGGCCTCCGAAGTACCATATTGTTTGGATCAATATCAGGCATGAAGCATTACTGCATGAAGTATGGATTACTGATTAGAATAAAAGCTGCATGAACAGTGAGCTGCTTTCTGCACCAGCATGCCTGGACAGAGGAGTTCATGTGGTGCGATGAGATACGATGAGATACGTGTGATGATTCCACCGTCGGGTCAGCGAAACCTTTTAAAAAGATTGGAAGATAGGAAATGGCCTTGTGTAATTGGAATATATATTAAATACTGATTTCAGCACTTTGCTCCCACTGCACCTCCACTTGGCAACATTAAAATGTCATTTAGAGGTTAACTATCAAGCTCTGCTTGGCTAAAGCAAACTTCAGGTTAATTTGTGGCTGCACACTTCAGCTTGTATCCAGAGTATGAGACTGACAAATGTGCAGATCTGAGTGGCTGTATAGGTTTTGTGCTTGTGAGTCATAACAATATACCTTCACAAATCTTTTACCAACAGCGTGTGAATATTTGTCAAGCAACAAACTTTATTCATATTTGTGAAAAAAAAAAACAGTAAGTTTATGATACTCACATAATGATGCAGATATAGTACATAAACTGTTTAAGACTAAAAGATATTAGTATAAACTTTCATAATGGCAGTTCGTCTCAAGTTTTATAAATGCGCATGACTATGAATATATTTCTTTTTTTTTGTGGGAACAAAAAAGGTCAGGATAATGTCAAAATGAATTCATTGTTCACATTACTGGATAATGAGTATAATTTAATTTCCAGTCCACTAGATCAGAGGCTAAAGCTACGAAAACGGGACATATTTAATGGAATTGAGAGACTAATTGCGAAATCTCTAACTGATTAATTATTTCTCTCTGTCTCCTAGTTTTCTCCAGCTGCTCGTCCTGAGTCTTTGTTCAGTCTGTTTTTCTGTCGGTGCAACAGTTTTTATTCTGATATGACAAGAAAAGACACTATTTGTTATGTTAATGGGTGAAGTCTGCCAGCTCGTTCAGGTGAACAAATCAAGTGTGTTGCTAAACTCCTTCATGACATGCTCTGCTGACTGCAGCACATCCTGTGTCTACTGCAAACTTTGCAG
>CAMQGK010000110.1:1440000-1450000 GCA_947000775.1 Pterois miles | reverse complement strand
TTCCCATTTAAAGATGATAATACTTTAAAAATCTGACTCGTACATCCTGATGGAGAGAGAGAGCTATTGGGTTTGTAGAGTAGAAGTGCTGCCGGCAAGCGTGAAATACTGAGGAGGGTGTTTTCACATTTATAATGTCGTAAACAGGACCGGAGCTGTCAGAGTCGCATCAATGAAAAACACCAATACAAAGACTGAGATCAGCACTCGAAACAGTTTCTAGAAGTTGCTGGGTCAGGCATTCGGAGGGTGTTGCTCATTAAAGGTCAGCGGTGCAGCCAGTTATGATAGAGATCAACCTCTGAAAAGTGTCTCTCGTCCTGTGATTGGAGGATCTCTCCATCCGGACTGTGACTCCATTTATGGATTTATCTCAGAAAACCTATCCATCCATCCATAAATCCATCCATGCATCTGTCAAACAAGAAATTAAATTAATTACACTTAAAGGTGCCTGTGGAGCTCTCTTGTAAATAAACTAGGGCTGTCAAACGATTAAAATATTGAATTGCGATTAAATATTACAAACTAACCACTATTTAATCTGTTTAAAATGAACCTTAAAGGGAGATTTGTCAAGTATTTAATACTCTTATCAACATGTGAGTAGACTAATATGCTGCTTTATGCAAATGTATATATATTTATTATTGTAAATCAATAACAGCACTAATCAATACCAGATATTGTCCAGAAACCCTCCCAGGTTCTGACGTTAGCATCAAAAATCTGCTCCAATCAGAACATGGCAAACTGCAGCCCAACTTTTTGAACTCATTTCTGCCTCTGCATCATGTTGAGGTTTTAATCCCCGCCTCTAGAACTACTCCTTTAGATTACTGCAATGCACTTTCCTTTGGGATGAGCCGGGCGTCGCTGCAGCTCCACTTTAACAGGCTCCAAAACATTTGACCACGTTACCCCAATTTTAGCAGCACTTCACTGGCTGCCGATTCATTTTAGAGTAGACTTTAAAATCTTTTATTAGTGTTTAAATGTGAGCGTGGCCTCGCCGCCAGTATCTGTCCGACCTCTTTGAACCGTACGCTCCCTGTCGGACCTTCAGGTCGGCACATCGGCTGCTTTCAGCCGCTCCGAGGTCAAAGAGGAAGCTGAGGTGATCCTTCTCTGTTGCTCCTCCACATCAGACCGACTCACTTCCTGTTTTTAAATCTGATCTTAAAACACATTTCTTCTCTTTGGCTTTTAACTCAGTTTGAGAGGCCAGTTTTTAATTGTCTTTTACTGTTTTATTTGTATTATTTTATCCTTATTCTTTTATGTGTTTTTACAGCACTTTGGTCAGCGACATTGTTTTAAAGTTCTAAATAAAGTTTTAGAAAGTATTGTATTATTGTATTCTTAATAAGCACCAGTAAACAGTCACATCTCGTCTGGGCTCTGTAAACTGCAGGGTGAATATTCTGAGTCATTTCTGATTATCTGTCTTTAAAGACATGAAGCATTAGTGAAATTAGACAACATGTTCTGGGGCTGAGAGCAAACTGTTACTGCTGCCTAGTTCAACAGCCCTGACTTTCCAATCGCCAACAGTTTTGGAGCTCCCAGACAAAAGCCCCAGATCAGAGGCAAATCCACGGCGTTTTGGCACTTGCAATGCGTCGCTCAAACGAACTGTATGTGAACTGTTCAATGGCACAAGCTGCTGATGCATCGCAGGCCAGATATCTCGCAATGAGAGCAATATCACTGTGTAGCATGTTTGTTTGGGGGTGCAACAGGAAAGAGTGGATGTAAGTCAGAGAGATCTTCGCTGTGTTGAAACCACAGTAGTTGTTCAAAGATGATGATGAGGTCCTGGCAGGACGACTGCACAACGTCTGACTGACGACAGCCTTAAGTGCTCAAGCGGGAAGATGAAAATGTTGTTTTTTTTTGAAGATAGATTATTGCACAGAGACAGAGTGACACTGCACTGCTGTTCTGCTGTCAACTGCAGACTTTGTACTTTATGTGCTATTTTTTTTTTTTTTACAGACTTTAAAGTTTCATCCTTCATGTCCTGAGTGAGGCTGATGATTTGAGGACACATGAAACTGAAAATCTTTTGTTCAGATTTTATGCTCTTGGTTCCATATCATGTGTCGTATCGTCCATGCATACTGTATGTTTTAATATGGATCTGAGAATGAGAATGTAGTGCATGAGGACGTGAACCATAACGCTGCATCCATCCATCTTCCCCCCTGGCTGCACTTTGAGATCCTGTTCATGAAAATCACAAACAGGATCAGTGACATGGGACAACCCTGGAGGAGGCCAGCAGCCACCCGAGGTGTTTGACTTTGTGGAGTATACAGACCCAGCTCTCACTTTGGTTATACAAAGACCCTTGTTTTTATAATGCTGCATCCAGAGGCTAAATTGTTTTTTAGTAAAACGTTCATGCTCAAACTCTATATTTTACTGCCATGTCAGTGACGCTGATAGGAGATAAGTGAGCTCAGTGGTATTAAGTACTAACTTTTCAGATTTTTGCCCTTATTAAAAAAATATTCCTACTAAACTGTTTACATGGCAAATGAAAATTAATATTCCACTAACATTCCCATCTGCATGAAGCCTGTGCATTCTCTGGTTATCGTAACTAGTGGTGGACTGGTTGAACCAAACGAACACAGCTTCCACCCTAAGTGTACGAAGGACCGTTACAGAAGGTCCTTCCTGCCTGCAGCTGTTAGACTCCACAACCAGCACTGCTCCCAGTAGACCACATACACATCCACAACCAGCACTGCTCCCAGTAGACCACATCCACAACCAGCACTGCTCCCAGTAGACCACATCCACATTCACAACCAGCACTGCTCCCAGTAGACCACATACACATCCACAACCAGCACTTCTCCCAGTAGACCACATACACATTCACAACCAGCACTGCTCCCAGTAGACCACATCCACATTCACAACCAGCACTGCTCCCAGTAGACCACATACACATTCACAACCAGCACTGCTCCCAGTAGACCACATCCACATTCACAACCAGCACTGCTCCCAGTAGACCACATACACATTCACAACCAGCACTGCTCCCAGTAGACCACATACACATCCACAACCAGCACTGCTCCCAGTAGACCACATACACATCCACAACCAGCACTGCTCCCAGTAGACCACATACACATCCACAACCAGCACTGCTCCCAGTAGACCACATACACATCCACAACCAGCACTGCTCCCAGTAGACCACATATACATCCACAACCAGCACTGCTCCCAGTAGACCACATACACAGTCACATTCACAACAAACTCACCGGACATAAGTGCAATAAGAACTCATGCAATTATATCATCTGCTCAAATTATAGGAACTGGACAATTATTTATTTACTGATATGCTGGACATATTTTGGCTTTACTTTCTATTATGTATATATTATTTTATTGTATCTGTATTAATACTGTTTTTTAAAATCTATCCTTGTTTTTGCACTATCCACTTTGCTGCTGTAACGTGTGAATTTCTCCACTGTGGGACCAATAAAGGAATATCTTATCTTATCTTATCTTATCTTGCCTTTATCTTTCCTTCAACCACCATCTTGAAACAGTCAGTGTTGTGATAATTATGCATAAAACCTGTTGATATCCAAGTCTTTTCTTAACGTTTAAATGGAGGTGTTTCTCCTTTTCTTTTGGCCATGCATCTCTGCCAACCGTCGGCTAGTTGGCTCGCTGTAAACAGGCCAGAGACACACAAGACGGTGATGAGTTTTAACCACATGAAGTTTATCATGATTCTGAATGGAAAACAAATGAATGACATTGTTAGTGCACAGAGGAGGTTATTTTTTGGTCTGTTTGTCAGCAGCATTAGGGAGAAACTGTTGAAGGATGCGTTTTCATGTCCTCATATAACCTGTCTTGTCCTGACCTGAACGTGCACATCAGGTCAAAACAGATCAGTACAAAAACATTTCCAGGATTTATGATATGACAGTTTGTATCTCAGGTCAGTTCTCCCTCAGAAAAACAGGATGGTCATGGGACATTGGTAAGAGATTAAATAACCATCTCACCAGATGTATCCTGTGGGATTCGTTGGCGTGAACCTAAGATAAGATAAGATAAGATATTCCTTTATTAGTCCCACAGTGAGGAAATTCACAACCTGATTGGTGGAGAGTGTTTACAGTTGAATATAAAAGTTAGCATGTATGCCCGCCGATCTGTATTGTTTGCAAAATCACAAGAATAAATGATCCCGCTGCGGTGCCTCTTCAGGTTACCTCTTCAGGTTACCTCTTCAGGTTACCTCTTCAGGTTACCTCTTGTCTCCTTATTTCTGCCACGACTAAACTATCAGCCCAGTTTTGGTGGTTTTTTGGTGGAAGGATGTAACACAGGAGCAACCCATTACATTTTGGAGTGGATCTGACTCACAAATCACAGTTCACCCCGTTTAGTTAAAATGTTTCCTGATTATGCTGATTGAAAAAAATAGAAAGCAAAAAAATATAGTCCAGTCAGCATATTTGCTGTTGCAGATGAACTAAAACCAGATCAGAAAATGAACAATTGGGCATACATCAGCGTGATGAGACCTGCCTAAAATAACAGAAATCATCTTTAAATTTAGTCTTCAAATTTATTGAACATGGAGGAGGCGGGGTTTATGACCTATACTGCAGCCAGCCACCGGGGGGCGATCCAGATGTTTTTGGCTTCACTTTTTCAGAGCTGTCATGTCATCCATCTTTATAGAGGTTCAATCTAATGAATCAAAGAAACAAGAGGCAGGTAGACACGAGTTTAACAGCCCATACGGTATCACCTCATCCACCGGTATGGACGGGTGCTGGTCCTCCTCTGGGGGGCTGAGCTCTCTGATGGGGGACTTCCTTGTGTCTCTTTGTAGTTTTCTCAACCTGCTGGTTCTGAATCTGCAGGTCGCGTCGCTCTGCAGGGTGTTACTGAGTATAGGTGTGAATGAGCGCTCGCTGCTTACATCAAAGGAGCACCAGACTGATCCTCCCAATGTGACACTGCTGCCTTCCCTCCTTCTGTCCTCTGCTGACTCCTCATCTCCTCTCATCTTCGCCTCCTCTCCTCTTTTCCCTCTCTCCTCTCCTCGTCTCACCTCTTATCACTCTTCTCCTCATCCTCTCTCTGAAGTGACACTGGCAACACTCATCTTTACTGTTTTCTTCTTTTCTCTCTTCGACACTGCTCTGCCTCCCCCTTCTCTCCTATACACCGTCTCCCTCATATTTCCCATCTTTGTCTCCTTCATCCTCTGCTTCTTCGTCTTCATGTCTCAGAGGGAATAAGCAGTTCTCTGGTTAAGTGGCGTACGAATCTGAGCACACAACGGGAACATTATATTTGGGATTAAGAGCATTTCAGGACTTGTGTTCTTGTGACGCAGCAGGACACGGTGGAGTGGGCTGAAAACATGTTGGCCTGTTCCCTGTGTGGCTGCTTGTGGACATGCTTCCTTGTAATCCCACAGCTTTCTTTCCACTACGTTTGTGTGCTGGTTTGTCTGTGAAAGCAACAACAAGAAGAGTTGAGACGATGAGGAAAGAGCTCACGAGCAGTGTCATCCTGCTGATGTTGCATCACATCAGAACACCTTTATGTATGAATTATGTATTCTGTTGTTTAATTCAAAGGACTTGTTGACTTGTTGACAAAGGACTTGTTACTTTTTGTCATCCCTCCATCACTGTAATTTTTCCATGGTTTTTGCCATTTTACATAAAGATACAATCTAAAAGAGGGAACTGACGCAGTCCATCATCAAGTCATATATCATTGTAAAGCTTAGACTATAATCTATCCATCAGTCAGCAGCATAAAGAGCACAAAAAGAGGTTAAAATGATAAAGTACATGAATAACAACATTTCTTATCAGAATAAACGTAACAGTTTGTATCTGTAGTAGCTACAGTGGTTAACCACTGCACCACCGTGCAGCCCACCAGGTTCATCCATTACTTTATGTTTTCCTATTTTTACCCCATTGTTACAGCGGACGAGGCCCTGATCAGTCCAGGTGATATGTGACAATGAGAGTTTTTTGTATTTTTAGATACAGAGCCGTCACATGGCGTATTGTATGTTTCCAAACACACAACTGGAAGCATGTCACAGTTATCATTAGCTTGCTAATGTGTTGCTAGCACGCTGCTAAACGTCCCTTGAAGAGCACTCGACACAAGGAGAGACTTCTCAAGTCACAATGAGAGTCCTCGACCATACAGGCAATTAGAACACACACACACACACACACACACACACACACACACACACACACATGAATGCACATCATGCATAAAGGCAGAAACACATCAGCAGTAAATTGCTGTTGATTCACTCCCCTATACTCAGTGACTCTGAGTCACAGCCCCCCCAGGCACTCTGTGATTGGCTGGGAAATGTCAGTGTGTGTGTGTGTGTGTGTGTGTGTGTGTGTGTGTGTGTGTGTGTGTAGCGCTGCCCATAGCATCCCAATAGGTCTTGATAAGAGTCAATCAGAAGGGAAAGAGAGGGCGAAAATAAAGACAGATTGACTGCAGAGAGACCGTAGGCGAGCCAGTCACTGAAAAGAGTGAAAGGATGAGTGACCAACATATAAGAGAGGGAGGGAGAGAAAGAGAGAGAGAAATGAACAGTGCAAACAAACAAAGAGCGAGAGACATAGTGAATGTGGGGGGGGGCGATGAGGAGTGTCCGTTTTGTGTCCGTCCCTAACTTTTAAATGTATACAGTATTTGTTTCCATAATAGTACACACAATATTCGATTTTATGTCTTTCTGATGGAGTATAGTTTCTGTTTATTTCGGTAGGTGTGCCCATATTTCCTTTTCCCCTGTTGACTGCTGTTACTGTTGTCCGTGTAGTGACCTTATTTCACAGCAGAATCAATAAAATAACCTTATCATCATTTAAAGTAAGCGCACAACTCGTACATCCTCCAAATGCATTAAAATCTCACATTTAGCGGTTGTCACTGTATCACAGCTCATCAAAATCAAAATCTCAGAAATGTCAGGCATAATCTCAGAAATGTCAGGCGAGTGGGTCCAGCTAAGAGTACAGCAGAACATTTCTATGATTTTAGGTCCAGATCAGATAAAGGCTGACATGACCTTCATGAAGCTTTAAAATACACGACAGTTATTATATATATATATATATATTATATATATAAATATCGACAGCAGAAGTGAAGACAGTTTTCATCTGACCTTAAATGACAGTCAGCTTGTTAAGTGTTTCCCACAATGCATGGCACACCATGCACCCATGACCGACACTGCCGCCAGATGACGTGAATGACGCAGCAATTTGTATTTCACTTACATGAAACGACAACACCGTTCTGCCTCATCAGGACTGACTCCGTTTGTTGTAAACACATCTGTGTGGGTAAACCAAGCTCAGAGCTAGTGACGTAGAATAAAACGTCAGAAAAATAATCGTGTCCCAAAGTGATGAGTTACTGTGATGTTGGTGATGTGTTTTCTGGACCAATGTTATGTTTTTATGAAAGTGAAGAAGAACTTAATGTAAATCACACATTACTCTATTGAAACTATCTATCCATTGGCTCTCTGTCATTATAGGGATTGATTTAAAAAGTCAGCTCATAGTCAGACTTTAATGAGTAGTTTTGCCCTTTGACCTCTGGGTCAGATCATCAGCACTTCTGGCACATAATTAAAGGTGAAGGTGCTTTTGGAGCAGCTTCCCACAAATTCTCATTGAATTCAAAATGGTGTGCATTTTTTGAAAAGCAACATACGGTATATCTCTTTATTTCAGAACTTTAATTGTGCGGATTAATTTTGTGGGTTGTGCATTGTCATTGTGGTTATGTATTGATTTCTCTGTCTCCTTTATATCTAGCTTTCTCTTTTTTCTTCCTGTAAAAAGTGCTGATAACCAAAGTCTACTTGCTTTATTCTGTTGTAAATAAAAGAGTAAATCAGTATCTGAGTCTGCACGGCCCGGTGAGGATCTGAGCGGTACAGGAGGACCTGGATGTGGACCAGCTGCTCCTCCACGCTGACAGCAGCCAGCTGATGTGATCGGAGCACCTGGTAGGCCTCCCTTTGGAGATGTCCCGGGCTCGACCCTACAGGGAGGAGAGACCCCCGGGGGCCAATCCAGGACATGCTGGGAGGGCGGGGGACATCTCCCATCTGGTCTGGGAGCATATGGAGATCCCCCTGGAATAACTGAAGGAAGCTGATATGGTAAAGGACGACGGTACTGCTCGTTGTGTCGCAACACTGACCTGGAAAAGTGGCTGAAAAATGAATAAATCCACACTGAGCTAACTGAAGCTCTGGGCGCTTGTCAGGAGCAGCCCCCTCACTCTGACATCTCTCCATTGACATGTATATGTACTGTGTGAACAACAGAGTGTAAAACTGAATTTCCCCACTGTGGGACTAATAAAGGAATATCTTTCTTTCTTTCTTTCTTTCTTTCTGAAGTCATCTGTAATGCTGAGGCAGAGAACCAGATGGGAACCGTCAAAAAGTAGCTGTTAACACACAACTATCTCTGACAAGTTACAGAGAATCGCTGGGACAGTGAGTCGGTTTTGTTCTGTACTGCAGCACACTGGATGTGAATGATGACGATGAACTTAAAGAGGCTGGCTTTGGCCTTGATTTGAGGGTGTTGTTAGAAGTTTGAGTTGTATTTCACTGACAGAAACTTTGAACAAGTTAAATGGTCTTTCTAAAGTTTACTCAGCAAAAAGAGACACTAACTTAACTCTCACTTGACTTTGCTGAGAAAGAAAGGAGTCTGTCTATTTCATAAACCCAGTAGCTAATGGTCCCCACCTGTTTCTCAACCCAGATGTAGGTTAAAAAGTCTTGACATGGTTGCTTTTCAGAGCAGACATCAATAATCAAACCAGACAAGGACCAAGCAGGAAAGCAGTACAAAGAGCAGGCAGGTATCCATGAAGGAAAAGGGCCTGGTACTTACTACTGTACTGAGTAACTGAGTACTGTAATACTGAGTAACTGATGAGGGAACAAGGAGCAGGTGGGCAGGTGGAGGAGCACACTGAGGGCAGCTACAGGACAGGTAAGGAATGACAGGCTCTCCAATGAGAGGCCAGGTTAGTTGGTTGGCATCAGGTAGAAATGTGCACCCAGACACGAGGGGAACCTGATCATCAGGTTCATGGATGACTCCATTCATGGAAATGAGGAATCAATGTACAGGGAAGAAGTCGAACGCCTAGAGGGCTGGTGCAGAGAGAACAATCTGATGCAATCCTTCAGCATTAGTGGAGAGAGAAAGAAAGAAAGGAAGGAGAAAGGAACATCAGGTTCCTCAGAGTGCAGATCTCGCAGGACCTGATCTGGACTAAGAACCCGGCAGGGATTACGAAACGGGCCCAGCAGAGGCTGTCCTTCCTGAGGAAGCTGGAACAAGCCTCTCTCCCATCCAGCATCCTCAGGACCTTCTACAGAGGCTGAGAGCGTTCTGACATACTGTATCTCTAAGATAAGATAAGATAAGATGAACCTTTATTAATCCCCGGAGGGAAATTCAATTTTTTCACTCTGTTGTTAATTTTCACACAGTACACACAGACCTGAAACACACACATGCACAAACAGGACCCATATACCTGCATCAATGGAGAGATGTCAGAGTGAGGGGGCTGCTCCTGACAAGCGCCCCGAGCAGTTGGGGGTTTGGTGCCTTGCTCAGGGGCACCTCGGCAGTGCCCAAGAGATAAACTGGCACCTCTCCAGCTAAGTCCATGTCCCTACAGACTGAGCTACTGCCTCTACATGGTACTACTGCAGTACATCAGACAAAGGTGCTCTGCAGAGGATAGTCGGAGGAGCTGAGAGGGTCATCGAGGTTCCCTCCCCTCTATCCAAGAACTGTTCCAGAACAGGGCCCGGACCATCGTCAGGGACCATCGTCAGGGACCCCTTACACCCTCTACACAAAGTCTTTGAAATGCTGCCATCAGG